>CAHIKZ030000333.1:2197500-2297500 GCA_903632075.3 Acanthosepion pharaonis | reverse complement strand
GACTATTGACAGAAAAGTGAATAATTGAATGCTTTGTAGAAACCAAAAGCGTCTAATCATTTTCTCCCCCACAGACATGATTAATTAATTCTTTTGTCAATTCTTAAGAACGGGTAACCGGACAAATGTTTTTTAGTTTTTGGTTTGTTCGCTAAGAATTAGTAATGAAAGACTTCTTTAGCATTAAGTGACATTTTTAAAATAATTCTGCTCGTAAAATGAATGAATTTGTCGAATTGGAAGTCTATAATTAGAAATGAATGACGGTTAATATTTAATTTTCAAAAAAATATGTTCCAGATTTGAAAATACTTGCAGCTATTTATCATTTGGTATTATTTTTTCTTCCTTATTTTTATTTATTTTTTAAAAAATCATTTTAAGACATTAAAGCGACGAAGGGGTTAGAGGTGATTGAGTGTGAGGGGATATGAGAAAAAGAAAACATATTAAGGTGAGAGAACAATAAAAGAATAATACTTAAAAAGAGAAGAGATAACGACTGACATTGCATTTAGATTTTCTAACATCAAAGTTTATTGGAAGTAACCTATGGTTATATCTAAGCATTTCAACAGTAAAATGATGAGACCTAGCTGCCAATCTAGTGCTGCATTTAAATTCGTAAAGGCTAGGTACCAAAGAGGAGAGTACAACGGTAGCAAAGTAACTGAAGCCGAGATTACAAATAACATTACAGATTCTTCGTTAGATTTTATCAAGAATCTCTCTATATATATATTATAAATTAACTGATTTAAAATATGGTTTCTTCGCTACACAGGAATTACCATGTTTCAAAAACCGAAGCTAAAAACTTCAAATTTAATTATATTTTTAAATTAAAAGCATTAGTTCTGTTTCATCCTCAAGTTACTGTTTCATCCACGCTTGCGGATGAAACAGAACGAATGCTTTTAATTTAATTATATAATTAATTTTGAAGTTTTTAGCTACGGTTTTTGAAACATGGTAATTCTTATGTAGCGAACAAACCATGTTTTAAATCAGTTAATTTATAATATTTATGCTCTGTAAATTTACATTGAGCACTGTTTTGTAAAGATAAAAAAATCAATTAGAAGACCGGATTATATAACTTACTTTCTTTCTTTTTATTATAATACATGCATACATGCAGCCACATTCAAATGAAGAACGAATGGTAGACTTATAAATATGCAATATATATTTTGAGATAGCAGAATCTTTGAGCATAGAACTTAAGTTTACAGCTAGAGGTTTCAACAGTGACATGTTGAGGCTGCCACTAATCTAGAGGTAAGATTAAATTCATAAAAAAGTATGTACCAAAGAGGAAAGTTCATCAGAACAATTATCGTGAAAATATTTATAGAAAAGCACAGTGAAACTACGTTATGTTGGTAGGAAAGTGAGTGAAGCCGATATGCCAGGTCAATACCATGGCACTCCATAATTTCCTGTGCGTTGCAGCTCTTATTAACTTTTTTCTATCTCTCCTAATTTCTCCTCTGACAACCATTTCTACTTCCTATTTTCTTCTGTCATCCCTGCCTTCAATATCTATTGTGTGAGTCATATTTTCTAATCCTGTTTTTCTCATGATGTACCTTAGAAATTTTGAGTCTCTCATTCTGGTTCTTTGTGTAAGTGTTGTTATTCATACCCTTTTCTCTAAAACTTTATCACAAGGTTTTCTCAGTATCTTTCCGTAGAATCACATATTTGTTGCTTCAAGTCCCTTTCACCTGTTAGGAGATTGCCCAGCTATTCCTCTCAATTAGGAGGACAGTACTCAGTATTTTTATTTTCTTCTCTAAGATCGAAAATATCAAGGTAAGAATTTATTTTGAATTAAAAAAGAAACTATTTAGAATTGCAACTCAGTTGGAACTTAAATATATATACATGAATCCTTTTCTTATGTATTCATCGGCTAAACCGACTGACCCTTTCCATTTTCTTGCAAGTGACCTGTGTAGTTAGAATCCGTGGAAGATAAAAAATAAGACTTATCAAAGTGTGGAAGAACAATGACTAGCTAATTAGAGGTGGTGTCTCAATAAGATTCCCGTGGAGAAGATAACGGAACACCAGGCCACGATCATTCATCCTATCTATTCTATAACTTTAATTACAGTATATTGTTATAGATATTCTTTTTTGTGTGTTAGCTATTGTTATTAATCTCTTATTGCCCCTAATAATATCTACTGAAGAAACGAATCTTTTATATAAAAGATATAATATAATTACATAATTTTATGACAGTATATAGTTATACATGTTCTATTGTATTATTAATTATTCTTCGTAATATCTTATTGTGCTTAAGGAGATCTACATTAGGCGATCATGTATCTTTTGATGCATGACTGACGAGACAGATTTTTTCCCTCAGTAGGTTGACATTTCTTTCTGCGGTAGACCAGTTGTCATCCAAGGCTATAGAACCCAGGCTGTCCAGCTATTTACCCATAACTGGGAGTAGGAAAAGAGGATTCATACCTTTCCCAAGAGTATTCGCACGTAAGTGAATGGAATAGATTCGACTGGAATTCGAATTCGGCTCCCCGATTCCGAAAGTGATTTATTTTAGTATTAATTCTTGATAATTTATTGTTATGTTATTGTAACGCGGTAGACGCCTATGTTTAGTAAAAGGGCACAGATACACCACACTATGTTTTATTACTCTGCTTTGCGTATCATTTTTGCGTATTTAATGCCGACAACATTTTTAGGATAGATTCGTATGAATAGAATATGTATTCTTTGGTTTAGTTGGTTTAGATTGGTTTGGTTTATTTTGTTTTACGGCATATGATCCTCAATGGATTATTTAATGCCGACAACATTTTTAGGATAGATTCGTATGAATAGAATTCTTTGGTTTAGATTGGTTTCGTTTATTTTGTTTAACGACATATCAACCTCAATAGGTTATTTAATGCTGACAACATTTTTAGGATAGATTCGTATGAATAGAATATGTATCCTTTGGTTTAGATTGGTTTGGTTTATTTTGTTTTATGGCATATCAACCTCAATGGGTTATTTAATGCTGAAAAAAAAATTATTCCTGGTAATATTTGGGTTTGTCAAAATTCTGTTTCTGGTAATATTCAAAATTGTAATATTTTTTTCAAAAAAGTATTGCAGGTAATAGTTAACTATTTGCCCATAGCTGGGACCCTAACAGGTGCTACCACCCCGGGTCAGGGTGTAACTGGGAACACCAGGAATTAAGAGGTGGTTCCACGCTCCTCAAAACCTCCCGATCAGAGGCCTTGCTGCTGGACGTGGTTTAAGGTCTTACCCAGGACGCTTAAAACTTTTGGAGAAAGATTCAATTAACCTACCCATAATCCGATTTCAAAGTAGCTATCCTCCTGGGCAGTGTTAGAAAAAATGCTGTCATGAAAATCTGATTTTTGAAAGGAGAATTGTTGCAGACGTTCGCGTGGGATTAGTGAATGATTAAGAAAATGACACACTCGAGTAAAAGAAGGTAAGTCGATGGGTTATTATTATTATTAATGGGAGACTAGAATAGAAATCTGACAGGACTCGAAAAGTTACTATTGAGTCTCACTGACACCATCATCTATTCTGATCCTACATTAAAACAATGCCAAAATACAGAAGAAGGTTTCTTCTTGCGAGACGACATTTGAAGGTGGCCGACACGCTTTTGTAACACAACATTCTTCACACGAATTATGTGACACCACTCAGATTCAAATATCAGAAAAAGCAATTACAACGTCTCGCTTGTCAACATTTTTCTCATCGATACTACATACTCCAGACTTCAATTTTTTACAAATGTTACAAATAATGATGAATGGCAAGCGGCAACTCGCGAAAGTCTAAGAAAATACCAAAGCTGCATTTACAACCCTAATTTAACCCTAACCCATGCCTTCCCTTATTCAATAATGGAATAGAATTATTTAAAAAGATGATGCCTAGGATTAAATTTGGAATCTATCTGAGATGAGGTATCATGTACACTATTTACATAATTCGGCCTATTGTCCTCATCTTTGTCGCCATATTTATCACATCCTTCAGTACCTGTCTATATTTCTGAGATGAGGTATTATGTAAACTATTTTCATTATTCGGCCTATTGTCCTCATCTTTTACGCCATATTTATTAAACGTTTCGGTCGTTGTACGCTCTGGCCTTCATCAAGTGGTTGGAATGTAGAACAAGGCGTTAGTTAGATTCAGTAACAGGACCCAAACAATGTGCATTCAATACCCGGTTTAGGCAGTGGAGAACTTGCAGAGGGGAATTAAAAGGAGATAACAGACAACTGACATCCATTAAACATGGCACGAGGAACTAGAAGAGTCTACCCCAGTGAGCGAAATAAAGTGTTCAGTTCGACATTCCAACCACCTGAAGAAGGCCGGGGCGTACAACGGCCGAAACGTTGTGATAAATATGGCGATAAAGATGAGGACAATAGTTCGAATAATTAAATTTGAAATCACTGAATATTGGTTTTCATTTTAATATGCTTTGTATCCGTCATCTATTAAAACTGTAGTAATTAAAGAACCGTTGACATTAAGGAAAATAAGTTGAAAAAATACATTTCGAATCCTCAGATTTTCATATTCGTTTTTGTATGCATTGTGCACAGTGTCTATTACTCTTATTGTAATGAAAGAAGAACAGGCATTATTTATGACTGAACATCATACTCCGATTATAACTGAAGGTGAATATAATGAGAGTTAAATCTCGAATCCTGAGGCGCTTGTGTTCATTCTGGTATGCTCTATATACTTCTACTACAGGAGAATCCCTGACAACCGGTGTAAGAAGGCCTTCTGGATATGAGGAATTGGTTACAAAGTCCGGATATGAGGGGTTATATTTAGATTAAAATAAAAGAACTGAAATCTAGTTTAACATTTATTTTCAATTTTTTATAAATAATAAACAAAATAAGTTGATGGTGTGGGAAATATAACGGAATTAATTTTAAGGAAAAAGAAATAAATTATGAAATGTTAATGAAAATTTATTTAATTAAGTATGCCATGTATGCAAAACAAATAATGTAACGAGGATTTTTTTAATCGCTGTTGCATGATGATTCTTTCTCTTCTAATGCCATTCTCAACTTTTCCCGCATTTCATTTTGCTTTTGTTCTTGACATTTTCTTAAGCGAAAGACACTTTTTAACTCTACGTGCGATATTGCAATCGTCATAGCTGAATGCTGGCTTTCATTCCATAAAATTGACAACCTTTTCAATCGCTTTTTCAATTTCAGTCCATGTTTCATCACAATCATTCATATTATCGCTATCTTGTTGCAGATGTGTCTCGTTTCATCCTTTCCTCTCTTTCACATTATCATTTGAACCAATACAAGCCATTATGTTGAAATAAGCATAAGCAATTTTCCAAAGTAAATTTCCTGAAAAACAGACATTTCAAATCAATTACATATCTCCGATTTGCACTCTTGCAGGGAATTGAGATTTTATTAATTAAAAAAATATTGAGAACTGAATAAATAGTAAGCAGAAGATGTATTTGGTTAAGTCATAAATCATTTTCGTTTTTCTTCATCATATTTATTTTCCAAACAACAAAATACAATTTTATTCAATGATATATTCATTAGAAAAAATTTTCCCTATCAAAACCTGATGCAGCAATAGGAAAGATAATAATTATTTGGTAAAATGTCAGGTAAATATTGTGGCTGGAGTTGAACAGATACAATTTAAAAAATCATTTCTTGTGTAATTATTTCAGTATGTAACTTTGTGTGCAAAATGGAGGAGAACATCTTTACGTGGTGCAAGCTGCCATTACCGTGCCATTTTGATCTATTAATGCGCGGAGCGAAAATGGTTTCTGCCTCGGAGGATTTGCGTATCCTCCCAGTTAATAAACGAATCCTTTGAAAATAAATAATTAACATTTTTAACCAATGGTTTGCGTTCCGCAAAGAATAATAATAAAAAAAAACATACTTCGTGACCATTTAAAGGGTGTATAAGCATAGTCAACAGAAGAAAGGAGGAACGAACGGCAACATACGACGCACATGTCTAAAAGGTGATTACCTTACTCATATTCCCGTCTTCTTCACCAATCTACGTGACACTTACACTCTTCCTCACCGAACTACGTGACAATTACACTTTCCTCCTTACTTTTGACCCATACATTTTTTTACTCAGAAACGCACGCGCAGATATCACATTAATTTTCATCTTAACGAACAACTACAAACAAGGAACTTTAACAAAAGATTTTAATACTCATACAGCTAGGAAAATTTAGTTGTAAAAATCACAAAATTAAAATATTTTATATTTGAACAAATTTCTCGCCGTTTTCTTTGTTGTGGGTTAATTAAAATACGCAACAAATGTACTGAAAATTTAATAATTGCCATGCAGGATTAGTAGTTAGTGTGGTGATAAAATCTGTTCGAATTACCTCCCTTACGTTATTGTAACTCTTCTACAATTTTGTATAAAACACGCCTCACGACTGCCATATTGTGTCTCAATAAAACTTCAGTAATAAACATTGCAACATCCATTGTTCATTACAGTTATGATAAAACATTCGTCATTAAAACTATTTTTCCAAAAATAAAAATACATAAAATTGAACCTTAATAATATGTGATGAGTACGACAAAGGAGTGAAAATATTTTCAGGCCAAGGTGTAAAAATTTGTCCTGGGTTACTAAACAAACATGAAAGCTAACATTATTCTGATAGAATTATGCGTTTTTTATATTAATACATTTCCAGAGGATACTTTATGTCGATTGTTTACTTCTGGTGATTTAACGGGAAGTTGCATTTGTTTAAATCAATCATTCTACGGAAGGAGTTAATGAAAGAACGAATTACTTCAATTCCACGTGGCATTGCTTTGTTTGGACGAAGAGCCTAACTTTGGAATGATTAATGACTCATTATTTAGTTGGATCCTCCTAATCTTGCGCTCCAAGCTGATACATAATCACTTTTATTTATAATTTATTAAAATAAAATGATATACGCTACTATATATATATATATATATATATATATATATGGGATGTGGTAAGAAAATGATGTGATGCATATATATATATATATATATGCATCACATCATATTTCTTACACATCCCATCTATATATACATATATAGTAGCGTATATCATTTAATATATATATATATATATATATATATATATATATATATATATATATATATATATATATATATATATATATGCCTCACAACATATTCTTACCGAAAACCGATGTACAACCTTTGGAAGAAATAAGACAATTCTGTTTGAGGATATCTGAATATTAAAGTTTATAAAGGAATATCTAAGATAATAGTCGATATTAGTTTATTACTTTTGATATTTTTTTAAATGGCTAGTATTTGTAAATATATGTATCTGACATTTTTATAGGATGCGTTATTATTGTTATACAATTTATATACACATTATTATTATTTTTATTTTCTTGATTTCTGGCGTTTACACATTTCTGTCCGGGTCCCGTCCAGGGACCTAAGGTTAGAAATGGCATCATGACACTCTCCAATGACAAAAAAAAAAAAAAATATTACATAGATGAAGCCCTTCGTAAAGTGTGGGCTGTACTTATCAGAACATTATTATTATTATTATTATATTTTGTCATACGCTGGAAGTATTTGAATACACCATGTACATTACGTTATCTGACACATTGCAACAAGGAACTCAGACAGACAACACTTACGTCAAAATAGGATTCAGTGTCCAAAAGAGCCGATCTTTGGATAACTCTAATTCGTATATTGTCCACAACTGGACGAGGAAGTCACACACATTTAATGGGATTGTTTCCAATCGGCTAATCACTACTGGAACCACTCTGCATTTCAAACAAACTTGGTATTTTATTTTTCAAATGAATGCAGTTTATAATTTTCTCAATCATTTTATTTGCTATCTTCGTGTCATTTGGTATAGCAACATCAATAATATGTCACTTCTTGGCGTCTTTATCTAGCACAATAATAGCTGGACAGCGATAGTGCATCACTCTGTCTGAAAAACATAATTCCAGAATATTGTGGCCTTTCCGTCTTCAATTGCTCTGCAGGGTACATACTGGTACCAATTTTTGCAATTTGAAATTCATACTTTCGACACAATGACCAATGAATAAGGTATTCCCTATATTCTTTTTTGAGCTAGCGTTTTGCAACTACTGATCAGGTGAGTCGCATTATATGAGTATTCACCATAAAGCCTTCATTTTGGATTGATTGATGTATGATTATTATTATTAGCTTTGAATTCTGTTCTATACTCATTCCTTCCGGGTATAAACGAGAGACGTAAAGTCATAAATGTCATCATGACATTTTCAATGAACACTTTTGAACCTAATAGTACACACATTTTACATTGATAAAGCCTTTCGTAAAGTGTGAGTTGACTTGTAAGAATATTTTGTGTATTTCTTTAAGAGATGATCTTAAGTGTTTTATTTATTTATTTATCTATTATACAAATAATGAGTGGAAAAAAGTGTATCACTATATATATATTCGTCTACCGGCTTGAATGTTCGAGAAATCTTATTAAACAAATATACGCTCTTTGTCAGGATTTGAACTTTTATATATATATATATATATATATATATATATATATATATATATATATATATATGTGTGTGTGTGTGTGTGTGTGTGTGTGTGTGTGTGTGTGTTATAAAATATCGCATATACATCATACATCAAGAAAACAACAAATTCAAACTACTGATCCTCGAAGCAATATATATTAAAACAAAATTAGGCGTGACTTAATAGAATCAACTCCGAATAATGTAGTAATATTCTGAAATGTCGATAAAAAGAACAGTTTTTCACGCTTTAATGCGCTCATGATCATGACATTACAACACAGAAGAAAAAAATCCATAGTTTATAATTTTTTCAAATTCTAATGAACGCTGAGCATGACTGTCAATTGCTGCGTTTGAAAAAATAAAAAATAAAAAAAGAAAAGTTACAGTAATGGATATCAAAGAAATAGTATTGTATTATTAATTCACCCGTGAACATCACACAGTTTTGAATAACTACGTACACCCCTGAGGATGATCTCAGAACAAGATCGAAATGTTATTCGTGAGTATGAACGGATTTTATTAAAAATAAGCAATGTCAGTATGATTGCTAACGCCCCATATTACTGGAAGAAATAATACAATTATTTATACTATTTACATATGGACTATTGTCCTCATCTTTATTGTTATCATAACATTTCAAGTGTTGTGCCCCCAGCCTTCATCAGATTTACATCGATCCACCTATAGGCAAATTCGATCTGAACGCTTTATTTGATCAACATGAGCAGACTGTTATCGTTCTACTGCGCATGTCTAGGGACAAATTATCTAGTTGTTATTTTATTTGCCACTGTTCAGTTATTGCCTGCTGTTTCCATTGGGTCCAAGTGAACACTTCCCGGCCCAAGAATTGAACTCACATGTACCATATCACAAAATTGACAAACCATCCCTTAATCCAGATCACTATTGTTCCGTCGGGCCGACGCACATCTAATCAAGGCAGAAACCTTGTGATAACAACAACAAAGACGAGGATAAGAGTTCGAACGCAAATAGTATAAATAATGATAATTACTCATCCGAGAAATTTCGACACAAAACATTAAATAACATTATATACATCATTGTACAAATTAATTGAAACAAACGAATACTCCCGTCATTATTTACTTTTTTGGTATTTTTCCAGTGAAACATGACCCAGTGCACATGTTAGTAGTGCCTATGTCCATTCTACGAAGCCGTTCCTTGCAGATAGACCACAGATTCTCGGTTGGATTTAAATCAAGAGAATTTCCGGGCCACTCTTTTGTACTTTGATCTACTCACTAGTAAGGCTTGCCAGTGCGTTCGTGCAGCGTCACAATTTTCGTACACTTCCTTGGACAACGTCCATCGCAGACAATGGCCGTAAGACAACTAATCGACAGCTGAGACAATATTGACTGGGCATGACAAAAATGTGATGCAATCACAGATGACGCAATATTTTTCAACGCCAAATATATTTTCATCATATACACCGAAAATAGATTCATATCACGGCACACTACGGCAAATGATCTAATCCGAGGAAAAAATATAAAATCGATTGCACCCCTTCACTCCAGTGAGTTTCAAACTGACCGTATGTTGAAAGAAAGGAAACTAAAGCGGTTGTTTCAATTAATTTGCACAAGGGTGTATATTATATTTTTAGAGAGTTTTTTTTGTAGGATGCGGATGAGTTTTTGTTTTTTTCGTTTGAACATGTTGAGGGATTATCCATAGAGATTAATCAAACTAAAGTCCATCATATGATTGAATATTTAGAATGATATTACATTTTGAGTTTGAATATTTGTATCATTATATCAATGTATGATATGAATAAAGAAAGTAGTAGAAAGTACAGATTGTGAGAACAAGGAGGATATATAAAGGTTGACCCTTGACACGGAGGCGTCAATATTAAAGTATTTAAGGAAGCAATTACGCTGGAATCGGTTCCTACAAATTTACAGTTTTTAGGAAAAATACTGTCTGAGTGATATTCTTTTTTTTTTTACAATTTTTAACCCTATGCAATGCAATAAAGCCGCTAAGACACACGGTGTTACTGAAAAAAGCAAAACATTATCAAGGAGTAAGAAGAAGAAAACAAATGAGTAATCAAAGAGATTAGATAACGATTGACAGGGCATTTAAATTTTTGAAGATCAAATTTAGCTGGAAAGTACGAAGTCGGAAGAGAGTTTCACAAGCGAGATGTGCGAGAAAAGAAGCCGTTAGAAAATGAACTACGATTTACCCAATTAGGTAGCATAGAAATTTAACCAGAACAATTACAAGAGTAGAATTTACTGAAAAGGTGCAGAGAAGCGAGATTATGGCGGGGGAAAATTGACTGAAGCCAAGGAACCAGGTCAGGACCAATAATATTGCACATTCTTCTTTGAATTTTATCACGGATATCTAAATATATCGCAAAATCACCAGGACAATATATGGGAGCAATATTCAAGACATGGGAGAATGTTAAACATATAAATATGTAAAAGAGATTCTGGAGATAAAAAAAAAAATACTAATATTTCCACTTCATGTTAGCAGAGAACGTTAGCCTGAGAAGGCGGACAGTGTCACTCCTGGAGGTTAGCATCAGCCATGCTGATAGAAGATAAAACATATATCTAAAAGAAAATAGTTTACTTTTGCTTTTTTTTTTTAAATTAACAAGCCATTCCTTGTCCCAGTTAACAGCGGATTTTAGATCACTTTGGAGATCAGCTGGCAATTTGACCTACTTTATCAAACAGCTCGGAAGAAATAAGGGTGATTCGACGCCATGAAAATAACATGGCTTGCCGTAACCGTAGAGGTCTAAACTGACGGATTAATAAATTGTATCCATCTGAGCATTTACCATTGGAATAAGGAAAGCTTAGCTGCGTAGAAGAAGATGTACAGAAGAAAACATGTAATCAACGACAAGATCATATAAATCATTTTAAAGTTCAGGGTGTCCCAAAAAGTTCTTCAGTGCCTCAATGCGGACATATCTTATTTAGAATCTAAAAAGAAGATGGATGAGGGAGGCATGGTGGAGTAATGGATAGAGACTTCGAATGAGGAATAGGTGAGATGAGTTCGAATTCCAGTCGAATCCATTACATTCAATTACGTGCTGATACCCTTGGGAAAGGTATTGTTATGGGGTCCACCCTTTTCGGATATAATGGACTCGTCCTGCTGCCATAAAATAGCCACAGTCAGGCAGAGAAGAGGAGTCGTACCGGAGTCGTACAGTAGTTGTATGGTAGTCGACAGTGAGTGTGCGTAGTCGGATAGAGTGAAGTAACCTCTTGTAGAAGTCAGTTTCAAGCACGTAAACTCTAAGGAAGTCCTACTTCGAGACTGTATATATCTATCTGTGTTTGCTACTAACCGGTGTTCCTGGATTTTACTAACAGCATTAGCTTTTGTATTTTGTGTAAATACATTTAATATCTTAGCTTAAATACTTGTGTTTGTCATTTTTCACGCGGGATCCACAACAGGTATGAATCCTCTTCTTCCCACAGCTATGATAATTAGCAGAATAGAATGGGCTCTATAGCCTTGGAAGGCTACTGACCTGCCGCAGAAAGAAATGGCAACCTACCGCGGGAAAAATATCTGCCTCGCCAGTCGTGTATCGAAAGATACACAATCGTCTACGCGAGTATCACAGACGAGGCTGTGGTAGACATGGGAAATTTGCCGAAGTCCACGGGTTCGTTTTTGCCCTGCATTAAAAAAAGACGGCCTTGTGCCATATCCTGCCTCGCGGGGAGGTAAGGTAAATATCCTTGCTTCGGCAATTAGTTGGAGATTCGTCTTCAGTTGTGCTGGTCGAACTATTTGCCTTCATGCAGTGAGGAACCCTGACGAGACTATGCTTAGAAATAGAGATGATCTGGGACGCAATAATTACCCACTCCCTCAAAGTACACATAATATAAAAAAATGGATTAAATTTTAAGGATAGCACGAAAAAATAGAAGGTGAAAAAGATTCAATGACACTTCTAAGATCTTTCTTATATTGTGTACATGAGAGCACAGTGGATTTCAGCTTCAATCTAAGAGCAAATATTTTAAATGTTTGGCGCAGTTTTTTGAATGAAATCTGTAAAGCTCCCGATTTTTCTGAAACAAAAATAAAGGCTTAGTGAATTTTTGCGTTCTAAGGAAAACAATGTAAAACTAAAAGACAATATAAAAAACAAGTTAAAAACGAAATAATAGTTAATTTGTTATCGCACTTGTTTCTGGAGAAAAGCGAAATGAAAACTCAAACATCAATCATGGCCTAATACATAATTTACCGAGGCAAACGAAGATAAAACCCTGAGAAAAAGATCCATTGTTGTATCTGTGAAACAGAAAATAAACCAGGACCACCAAACGGAAGAACGAATTTTCGCAGTGAGATTAGCGTAAGCAAATATGGTGATACGAGAAAGAAAAGAAGTGCTCAAAAAGATTATTACAATACGAATTGGCTTAATCAATGCAAATAAGGCATCAACAAATTTCTCTTCAAATGATTCTGTCGATACATTCTATAGGTTTGTTCTGCTATCTTCCGTTTGAGGATATTCTTCCTTGATATAGGTGTCATTGTACACACACCGTTTCGACCAAGTGCCCCCTGGTCATCATCAGGTTTCCATTAATTGGCTGATATCGGATATCTGTTGATTATGGTCATATTTTGCCATGCGATGTCAGTTATTGTTCTTACTTGCTGAATTAGTGCGTCACTACCAAGGATTAAATTAATGTTCACCAGATGACTGTATAAACTACGCTGCTTCCCGATCAATAAATGTCATCGCAGACACTAAATAACATATTAATCGACAAATATCACATATCGGCTAATCAAGGCACACCCGATGATGACCAGAGTATAATTGGTTAAAATGCTATATACATAATATCTATATCAACTAAGGCGAGATCAACAGTTTGAAATAATACAATAATATTGACAATTGCACATGTTTTGAAGAGTTTATACGAATGTGTCTGCAAAATTTCATGGGTTTCGTTTGTTTTGCTTTACGGCATATCAACCTCAATGGGCTATTTGATGTCGACAACTTTTTCTTTTTCTTTCCAGAAATCTATTTCCGATAATATTTTTCCTTCAGAAAAGTATCTCTGGTAATATTTTTTTCAAAAAATGTATAGCTGGTAATATGTTTTTCAAAAATGTATAGCTGATAATATTTTTTCCAAAAAGTATTGCTGGTAATATTTTTTTTCAAAAATGTATTGCTGGTAATAATTTTTTTTCTTCAAAAAATTATTGCTGGTAATATTTTATAACATATTCCATGTATTAAAACCTATTTTTACACTTTCATAGTGTTTTGATCCCAGATTGGAGGTTAACTAAATTCCCATAGCAGGGGCCCTAACAGGTGCTAACAACCCGGGTCAGGGTGGACCTGAGAACAACCGACAATTAAGAGGTGGTTCCTCGCTCCTCATATCCTCCTGATCAAAGTTTTTGCCGTTGAACGTAGTTTATCATCTTATACAGGACGCAGATGTAGTTTACCTTCTTACCCAGGACACGGACGCAGTTTATCTTTTTAACCAGGACGCCGATGTAGTGAATTGCCTTACCCAGGAGGCGGACGTGGTTTATCGTCATACCCAGGACGCGGACGTGGTTTATCGTCATACCCAGGACGCGGATGCAGTTTACCATCTTTCCCAGGACGCAGATGTAGTTTATCGTCATACCCAGGGCGGGGAGGTAGTTTGTCATTATACCCAGTACATACTTTGTTCTAAGTGTAATAACTTCCTGTTAATAAAGTCGCTATATTAGTATTGAGAATTCGATTGCATGCTTGTGTAGTACAACTTATTGTCTGCAAGATTGTGCTATTCTAAAATCTGACGATGTTATTTTTCAATTTTGCATAAATGCTGACATATTTTAGCCATAGTCGTCTAATAAGCATCTTGTTTTTAAAATTGGTTACATCTGCAACGCTATCGGCCCTGAACTGGCATCTCGGTTTAAGTCTCTTTTCCACCGTCATAACGAACTTCCCAGTACTTTTTCTATAAATAGATTCGTTACAATTGTTCTGATGAGTTTAACACTTTGAAACCACGACTACAGGAATTTAAGCATAGTACCATATTGTCAGTTACTGTTGAAATTGCTACATGTATTCGTAAGTTCTGTCCTAATATTTTCTTCTCCCGACTGTGGGACTCTCTTCCGGCTTCTTGTTTATTAATTAAGTTTTCCCAGTTTCTATCGCTCTTTGTAACACCGCGTGGCGTTGTTTAACTTGAGGTGAAATAATTAATAAAACAAAGAGAAAATAAAATAAAATTCTTCACCTGTCTTCCGACATTAAGCTCATCAATTATCGACTTGTCCCGTTCATTTACATAATATGAATGTCAGCATCAGTGCATATGTACCAAAAATAATTTTACAAACTTTGCGCACGAGTTCCTGACACGATAAAATGTCCATTATAAACATACGTCATCTTTGTACCTCAAGACAGTAACTCATAAAAATGTTCGAAATGTTCTCCATTTGCTTCTACATATACATGGACCCGTCGGATCATTGACTGGCGGACCGTTTCAAATACTTACACACTGTGTCGAATGGTTTCGCAGGAACCCATGACAAGTTGATGAAGCGTCTCTGCATTATTAATATCTGCTTCCTAGACTAATGGTTTTTGGTAGCCCCATAGATAAAAAACATCACCAATCTGTCCTTGCCCACCTGTCCATACTTCATTGCATCATATCAGTCAGTGCATCGCGAACAATGTGACTAAAATGAGCTTGACCTACATCATGCCTCATCGTATTAGCAGGAGTACATCTACTAGCAGGACTAGAAGTGTGTTCGAAATAAAGTCCCTGTAGACAGAGCTTGCAAGACGTGCTAGGGGAATATATGGACCTACCAGACTGTCATCTATAATTCCAGACCACACATTAAACCGATGCTGATGTCTAGCCTTGATTTTACCATAAGGATTCCGATCTGCCCACAAATGTTGGTGGTGTAGACTTCTTATTCCAACTCTTCCAAATATCTACTGATACGTAAACAAGACGGAAGAAACAAAAACGTATCAGCAGGTTGTTAAATAAACCATCGACAAAAGTTCTCCCGTACTGAGTGATCAGAGGGTGAAAGATCCTGCACACGCTGCTCTTGAATATCCGGAGATGTACGGCATGCTAGGGCCACTTGATGTGTGCTGATACCTGGATCGTCTCCGACAGCTTGTAAAATTTGTTATTCGTGATCAGACAGACGAGTGGATCTTGCTCTTCCTCGATCCATAGTTTGTGGTGCCATAGATCCTATCCTAGCTACGCGACGGAGCAAAGGTTGGATGGTTTGGTTTGGTTTGGTTTGGTTTGCTTTACGGCATATCAACTACAATGGTTTATTTAATGCCGTCAAAATTTTTATTGCTGGTTTGCTTTGTTTTGTTTTACGGAATATCAACACCTCAATGAGTTATTTAATACCGACAAAATTTTTATAGCTGGTAATATTTTTTTTCAAAAATGAATTGCTGGTAATATTTTTTTTCCATCAAAAACCTATTTCTGGTAATATTTTTCCATCAGAAATCTATTTCTGGTAATACTTTTTTTCCAAAAATATATATCTGGTAATATATTTTGAGGAGCATGGAACCACCTCTTAATTGCTATTGTTTCCGTGTCCATCATGACACCGTGGGGATAGGGTAGCATCAGTGAGAGTGCCATCAATTGGCAAATAATGAAACTCCAAAACCAAAACAAAACACTATGGAAGCACAACTCCAGATTTTATCCATAACGTAATTTTCAGATACTGAGTTGAGGCTGACAGTTTCACGAGTCAAGGTTTACTAAAAATAACTGCTTAACGCAATATTAGCGCGGTCTATATATAATGCTGAGGATTACTGTTTTTTTTTAACTCAATTTAAAATAAACTAGATTTATATTTTATATTTAAAATGGGGTTTAATGTTATTTTTAAAAAAGGGTGTATTAAAATAACCGTACCTATAAGTATAAAATTTATATGGTTGACAGAAGCATAGAAAACAGAAGAAAATAAAAAAAAAAGAAAGGTGAGAATGTAATTAATCTGGATCAACGTATTTCAAGAGGTATTTATTTTTATGCCAACATGAAGATTACGTTGTGCATTATAATTTTTCAATTCCCTCGTGTGTGAATGATATATATATATATATATATATATATATATATATATATATATATATATATATATATATATATATATATATATATATATATATAGCCATACTTGTGCCACCGATTATAAAGACACTTGGTTCTCAGTATTACATAGTGCTCGCACGGTATATCATCTCCGAGTCCTGCAGGCAGATATTATAAAAATTCCATCAGCCCCGCCTTACGTTTGTTGCAGGGATTGTGAGTGTCTTTTTTTCCTTTTTATACTCTTGTGGAACTTGCTATTTTCATCCCCCACTGTTCAATTTAATTGTGCGTAATTAAAATTTATCTCTTTTTTAATCGCGTTCCAACTTTCCATCCTCATTTATTATATTGAGTTTGTCTTCGTTTCTGTTCAAACTCGCCAACGTATACCTTTGAAAAAGTGTTGGTCGAAAGTTACCTAAGGTATAGCATGACGTCCGTTTTGTTTAAATCTATGTTTCATTTCTGTGGGTACAAATCACTTATATATATTTATAGCCAGCTTTCCCTGACGATCCGCTTAGGTGAAACCTTGGTAGGTTTGTCTGGCTCTCTAGGTTTGACTAGGTCTGCTCTACTTTTGTATTGAGTAATTTTTAGTTACTTAGTTGTTTACTCGTATCGGGTTTTTTTCTCTTTGGGCTTTGGACCTGTATGCTGTACGATTATTTTCGACAGACGTTCATGTTTCATAGCTCTTTCTTTTTTTAATACCTTTTTTCCTTCGAGATTGATTTGACCATTAGCAAATCAAGAAACCGAAGGTTTTCTGAGACGAGTGTAGTTACCTATATATATATATATATATATATATATATATATATATATATATATATATATATATTTGTGTGTCTGTGTGTTTTAATAAATTGATTGTTTATACGTTATTTCATAGATACATATATCTAAGTAAAAGCTTTATTTATAATAAGCGGTATTGACAAAATTTACCGGCCTGAACATCCGAGAAATTTCATTGAAAATATGTCCACCGACAGGAATCGAATCTCTATCCTACACGGAACTTTCATATAGCCTGACGTGCTATATCATTTAGCTACAGAGGAAGAAGCAATTTGCCATTGCTAATCAGACGTTTCCTACCAGGTGATTAGCTGATTTATTACACACACATTACATCACTTATATCTGTCTATATTTCTGAGATGAAGTATTGTATGTATTTACACTATTTACGTCGTTCGAACTGTTGTCGTATTAACAACGTTTCGACCTTCGACTGCTGTACGCTCCGACCTTCTTCAGGTGATATTCGTTGGAATTTCGAATCAAACTCTTTATTTAATCCACGGGGTAGATTGTTCTTATAGTCCATTTCTTTTTGGGACATCTCAGTTATCTTTAGTAACTTTCCAAGTTTTTTGTTCCTTCTGGCCAGTTATTGAACTCACTACTCTTAGGATAGATTTTGGATTACTGAACTACTGGGTCATGTGTCCTTGAAGACATCAGTAAGTTAATTTTGGGGATTTATGATAAACATAATGTCTCAGTAATACTTTCTTAACAGAGCTCATATAAAAGTTTTTTGTTGTTTTTCGCTAGTGCTCTGTATTACTATATATTTGTTGTTTTATTTTACTATTTTTTATTTATTTTTATTTATTTTATTTCATTTTTTATTTATTTTATTTTTATTTATTTCTAAATTTATTATTCAAATTTAAAATTTGTTATTTTATTTATTTCATTTTTATTTATTTTATTTTTATTTTGTTTAGTTATTTTTCATTTATTTTGTTGTATTTTACTATTTTTGTTGTTTTTCTGTAGCTCACTGTATTACTTATTCCATTATTGCATTCATATCTACACTTGCACGCCTTTGGAGATTTTTGTGTCTTAGCATATGTGCTGTTTCCATAATTTTATTTTTTTCAGTGATGTTCTCTGTTTATCATTTCAACTTCATCCCGCATCTCTCTTTACCCTCCATATATATCATCTAAAGAACGTCGGAGCGTACAACGGTCGAAACTCCCTGAATATGAAAATAAAGATGAGGGCACCATTTACCTAGTGCAAATAGTTACACCAAGCATATTTTTCGCTTTAATTTCCCATAAATGTCGAAAAATCTCAAAATCATTCTGGGGCCTTTTTGAGACAACTAAACCTGGCAACATTTAATATTGTTCGGGTAATCTCTATCTATAAAAGGCAGGATATGTGTGTGTGTGTGTGTATAACGATTGCTCGGCCGCAATTTTCGACGGATTTGCACCAAAATTTACATGCACATGCTCTAAGTTAGCGGGAAGGCCAAGACCGACTTTGCATTTCCCAACTCCCATCGATAGTGGAAATAATCAATTTTTTCATGCTTCTACGACAGTTTTCATGTAGTTTGTACTGGCCAGAGTGAGAGCCTATAGCTGGCTGCCACGAATAGGCAGGTAGATTCTATTCGCCAGCGTGTGAGCCAACAGCTGACTGACACTAATGTTAACTAGCATGCAAAAAAAAAATCGATAGCTGGGGAAAATTTAAATCTGCATGGCACTTTACTCCAATTAGCTCATTCGCTTGCTTAAACTCAACGTTGATTCTGATTCCGAAGAACTGGGTTGGGTGTGAAAAAGTATTTGTTGTCAACATTCTTTTATCATTCGTTTTTTCCAGTTACGAGTCCTTTTTTTTAAAGCTGATCGTTTTATGTTCATTTTGTTTAGTTCTTTTTTCGTAATAGATTTAATGTTTAGTATAGAGCTTAGAAAAATTCGCAGTGTGAGATAGGCAAGAAGTAAGGCATGTAGCAACATCAGCACAGTAAAGGCCACTCCTTTAAAGGCAAGGAAGAGCAAAAATATTCAAGTCAAGTGATAGCGATTGCTGTATGAGTCGTACGATTTTTCAATCAAGAACGGGCAACGCCGGGCCCTGCTGATAGTTTTAAATAATATTCTCAGAAATTTAACAAGAACTATTTATGAAACCATACTATTGTGTAGAAAGACTGACTAACCTTCTCTACACCTATTATTGAAACATGGACTATTCCATCCGCTATGGGTATAACATAAAAGAGGAACAAAATGTGGGCCGCAAAGGTGTAGCGATTTTCAACCTTACGCTTGTCGCACTGAACTACTGTATTCACAATCTATTTACCAGAGAGACATCCAACACCATTGCGTAAGGTTGGGACGCAAGTTCGGTTAGTTAACGTCACATTTACCCAGCCCCCGCTTACGTGAGATCTGGAACAAAGCTTGTCTTAGCAGGGCATAGCTGGTCAAGGCCACGCAACAGATACTACAATTTGATCATAGTCTCTGTGTCGCGAAACACAAAATGATTTCCTAAGCGTAACTTAGATGTGGCACGAGGCCGAAAGGGTGAAGCACCCAAAGAGGATCAAACTCACTGGCGACCCAAGTTGGCTATTACACCACGTCAATGTGCTCTTAAATAAGGTAATTTTTCTAAGCGTAGCTTAGATGTGGTACAAGGCCGAAAGTATAAGGCTCCCAGTGAGGTTCGAACTCATACTCAGTCGTAATTGTTTTATCCAGAAAACGCTTTCTGACCATTACACCATGACGAGGTGCGCCACAATGCATCTTCTCATGATATTAAACTCTTCATCACTCAACCTCCAGTGTTTCCTTAGTGTTACTAACCAGTAGCTATGAGCGTTAGACGAAATTTATATCAGATACAGAGTGCGATAGGTAAAATGTCGCCATATTATGTATTTAATTTCGCCCCTATTCGATGTTTTTTTTCGAATTTACCGACTGAACAGTATCGTATTGGACCTTGTCTGTGAGGAAAAGAGCACCATGACACAATTCACACCGCCAGAAATTTGTACTGCTTGGCATTCGCATCGGATTCTCCAATATGAACATTTCAGAATGTTTGGGTGTCAATACGAGGATAGTGTAGATGATGCGGAAAGAGTTGGATGAGGCTAATGGTGATTACGAAGGTATGGGACCTCGAAAAACTCATTCTGATCGTTCTAATAAGAAAAAAGCTCCCGAATTTGTTGGAGAGGGACTCAGACTCAATACGGATTTCTACATGAAGTCCCCTGAGGAGGTAATTTTTCCCTGGGTCAAGAAGGTGGCTTCTGGAAGACCCTGTGTCTGGCAACAGGACACTGCACCTTGCCACACAAGCAGGAGTGCCCAGTAATGGTTGCCAGACAATTTCTGCGATCACATTACCCCTTACATCTGGTCACTTTCCCCAGACTGCACCCCCTTTGATTATTATATGTGGGGCGCTGTTGAGTGGGAGACCAACAAAACTCCTTGTAAATCAAAGATGAACTGAAGACAAGGATTATGGCTGCATTTACCAACTTAAGCAAGGAGACTGTCCAGAAGAGACACTGGAGATTCCGAAGTCTTCTGAAGACCATGCTTGAAGCCAAAGGCGAGTTTATTGAATAAATTTACTCTTACTATTTCAAGATGTTTTTGTGTAATTTTGGTAAATGTATCTGTTAAAATGAGATGCAAGTATTATTTTCATTTTTGCGTAATTTAGAGGATAATTCATCCGTCTCCCCCTGTACATAAATGACAACTTTCTCCAACTTAAGAATATTTATCTCATTCATAAAACGTAACTTTGATATCTAAGTATGTTTTATTAATTAAACATTAACCAGCGGACATGATTAATTGAGGTTTAAACTTTTTCGTACGCCTCATTCATTATTCGAGACTAAGCGATAAATCGACTCCTCTAGGAGTCATATGTTTAATATTGACCCTGGATCTATGGAGTGACGTCATTTCTTGGTGCATTAAATACCAGCTCCTCCACCGAAAAAATAACAATCCATAGATAGTGCTATATCTGTATACATGCTTCTCAAAGAGGAAATAAGAGGAAATGGCGACAACTTAGAACAAATTATCGACATCTGAACTGGCAGTTTCATACTTTTAAATATAGTGTGGAGATTGTATATTGATAAAATAAAATAAAAAAAAATAAAAAAAATAAGATAAAAGAAATAGAAAAAATAAAAATAAAAGTCTTCCATGATGGCCCCAGCAGGAAGAAGATATAGCATATGCGTGAGGATAGAGGGGCTTCCTGGCGCCAAAGACAAAAGAAAAGGACCACTCTCTTTTCTCCTGAACTTTCAAGGAGTAAACACGTGTCTTTTGCTTGGGAAGGCATTTCCCTTCAACAAAGAGTTGTTACTGTAATAACGTTCTTACATTCCTCTTCAGTGTCTCTGTCTCCTGTCTTTGAATCTTTTATTTCAGGAACAGCAAGAATTCAAAGCGGACTTGGAGTTTGGACATAATAACCAAAGAAGAATACCATTTTGCTAAAACTTTCAAATAGTACATTTCAGGCTCTAAAATTTGTTTTATTCCTCTTTTTTTGTATATTTTAATGTAAGAGTTAAAATATCATTTTAAATGTGAGTTCTGTATAATTAAATCTAAAATAAAGCTAAAATCTAACCATTATAAATATATTTTCTTACTCATTTGGTGTACATGTTCGTACATAACTTCCCCGTTAATTAAATGTAAAGATCGGATAACGATACCTGACAATATCGTAAATTTAGAAACTCTAGTTTCTCGTTTACGACAGATCCAAATATGGAAAACCTACAGAAATTATTTATATCTGGCCATTGGCTGAGCTTACTATTGTCATCAGATTTAGCAACGATCAATTGAATTCTGAGCCATCAATCCGGACATCATATACCAACAGGTGTTGTCATGTAATTTAATTCGTCGAAACAAACGAAAATTACTAATCAAATTCTTAATGAAAAGCAAGGCCCACCAGAGCAAATTAATTCGGACTTTCAAAGACCTTTCACTTCAACAATGGCTGGATTGGATCAAGGACGACAGATTCATCAAGCGTTTAATACATTTGAAAAGCGGACTGCAAAGCCATTTTTCCACGCGAGAAGATATACGATGCTTTAAATCCGAGGGAATATTAATTTTAGAGTTGGAATTATCTCTATTCTGACTTTTTGCCTGATTAGCCAATTTCGAATAAAGAACGGCCATTCATAATGGACGTCATTTATCTCGTATGATTAGAAAGTTCATTAAATCTCCCGTGGGCTTCGCCGTGACGTAGGATGATTTGCAAGTTGATATCCAGCCAACCGTCTACTCGAACAAAAGGTAGCAACCGTCCGTGCATTTTGCGCCTAGTCACCATTCTCCTCCATCTCATTGTGGTCCATGGGGACATTCAATACACACTAGTGCAATGGCTTGCCGGTCCTTTTTTGTTGTTTTGGGGATGTTGAGGTTACTACGTAACCTCCTCTAAGAAGTTAAAACGAAGCAGGTGGTTTGAATTCAGAATTTTTCTTATCCTAGACTGGTTGCCAGCTAAGGCCAGAGTACCCTTTCTGTCCTACTATTTATTCATATATGTGATGAAGACATGGATTTACATTTCCTACGAGTATTAGCACGTAACTAAATGCATTGAACTCGGCTTGAATTCGATAACGGCTCTCCAATTTCTCAATTCCAGCCGCTATCCATTACTTCGACGTGGACATGCAGGGAAAAAAACTGCGGAAGTACCATCGAGATTTCAACACTGTCGAGTCCTCAGGCGTCAGGGATTAAATCTAGACCCTTATAGAGAGGTTTTGCTTGTAACCTCACCAACCACCACTGATGATGGTCATACCGTATTTAGCCGAAACGTTTTGTCTATTATAACATATATAAAAACCAAGATAAGATAAATAATCCGAAATAAAGTATATAACTTCATTTGCTCCCCTCAGTAATGCAATACAAAATTATTGCAAAGCGGTAAGAACTGAGCGTGATAAAAATGTCAATATTACCTGACATTGAACGTAAATGCTCCTAAAACGACACTTCATGTATCCGTCGGCTCTGCTAGGCGATATAGAAGTTGGGTCGCTATGTGTTAATACCATGAAGCCTTGAGGACACGTAGCCCAGTGGGAAAAGGTGTTGGTTAGATCCAGTGACTAGACCCAAAGTTCTGTGAGTTCAATACTAGGCTACAGCAATGGTAAAAAAAAGAAAACTTGGAGAGTTGAGTTAAAGGGAAATAAATGAGCCATCCGGAAGCGGCATGGCACGTGGAACTAGAAAAATCTACCCCGGTGGACGAAATAAATGGTTCGAATCGAAATTTCATTCACCTGAAGAAGGTCGGAGCGTACAACGACCGAAACATTGTGAATATGACAATGAAGATGAGGATAACACTTCGAATAATGTAAATAATTATAATACCTATCTAAAAGATATAGACATATATTGCCTCATATAGATACACTTGCCAAATTCTAGTGGGACTTTCCTAATTATCTCCATATTTTGAGTATATCGAGTCCGTACATATCTTTTAGTAGCTGTCCATATTTCTGAGATGGGATATTTAATTATTTGCACTATTTACATTGTTTGAACTGTTGTCATCATCTTGTTGCCATATTCACAACGTTTCGGCCGTTGTATTCTACGGCCTTCTTCAGGTAATTGGATTTCAAACGGAAGCCTTTATTTTGTCCCCCGGGGTACATTGTTCTAGTTACACGTGCTATGCTTCATCCGGATGTCTCAGTTATCTCCCTTTCTCAAGTTTTCAAGTTTTTTCACACCACTGTAGCCAGGTATAGACCTCACAACTATTTTGTTCAGGTAACTGGATCCAGCCAACGCTTTTATCCTCTGGGCCCTGTGTCCTTGACGTTGACAAAAAAGCCTCATCTAAAGCTCAGAAGGGCATAAAAAATCCAGATCGACATCTAAACAAGTCTGTAGCTGGTTTTCGAAAGTTATGTTTTGGACGGTTTTTAATCATTAATATCTGAAAAAGTATATACACGTCTATACCGTAGAATGGGTTAAATATATTCTTAATAAGAATAAAAACAGGTTGTGACATTATATAACTCAACAAGTATTGATATCACGAGAAAATCCGCCAGCCAAAAAGACGCCAAGAGACATGAAACGAAATTCACGAATTGAAAGTTGAAGAGACTGAATGCAATGCTACAGGCAAAGGATTATGGGAAAGCAAAGTGATGAGACAAAAAAGGATATGGCAAAGACAATGGCCGAGCCAGTATAGCTAATCACGAAGTTGAAGAATACCCACTGATTGAAATACAAGATATGATAATAGAATATTGGGGAAGAATCGGTTAGGAACGTCTAAATAGCACGAAGAAATGGACGAATATGAAGACATATCATTGGCTAAGACTAGTTGTTTATTTGAGAAATAAAGGAAAGAAGAATCTGTTGAGGCAACAGGAGGGTTTAAGTGGGATTGACAAAATTATCAACAACAATAGGAAAACCAGGGAGTGGGGAATAATAGCAGACAATGATAATGAAATGTAAAACAATGAAATTACGTTGTAGACAAATAGAAGGGATACAGTCAAGTGGTTATATCATTCTGACTACAAAATTGCATGACGACAGTTTGTTCATTCTTGGTCACAATCTTCAGGATATGTCCTGAAGATGCCATTCAAGCTCAACAGTCAACATTCGGTATTGAGTTTTGTGTCCACCCTGCTCATATTTACAAGTATCTAAACCGGATATTGAAAAGTTTTACCCAATAAATATAGTATACCGTAGTACTATATATTAATATATATATATATAT
Source organism: Acanthosepion pharaonis (assembly GCA_903632075.3). NCBI lineage: Eukaryota > Metazoa > Mollusca > Cephalopoda > Sepiida > Sepiidae > Acanthosepion > Acanthosepion pharaonis. The sequence goes on along the minus strand of CAHIKZ030000333.1, from coordinate 2,271,952 downwards.
ATATATATATATATATATATATATATTAAGATGGAAAGAGAGAGAGATAGAGTGTGTGTGTGTGAGAGAGAGAGAGAGAGAGGAGAGAGTGTGTGTGTGTGTGTGAAAGAAAAGTGAGATATGAACTGAATTTGTCCCTTTGTGAGACATTGATACACGCACACACACACATATATATATTTCTGGGATGAAGTATTTTAACTATTTCCGCTACCGTAATTCCCTGTATTTAATACGCAATTTTTGTGAAAAAACTATGAGGAAAATTAAGCGTGCGTATTATGCCCAGCTACAAAAAATAAATAAATAAATAAATAGATAATTTCCGTTTCGTAGTTCGATTTCATTTGCGAAATATCTACTACCCACAAACATATGACAATTTGAGACTAACAGTCGGCGATTACGACCCCATAAAGATGTCAAATACAATCATATGTACCTAACAATACTTTCAAATGTAAAATAAAATAAGAATTATCATAAAAGTAAATTAGAATAATATTATTCTATGTTTACAAACATTTTTGCGAAAAACTTACGGCTATGCGACGTAATATGTGCCCCGCCATGTTTGCTTCTGCATACGAGATGCTTTGATTGGTGGAGACTACCGCAATAAGAAAGAGACGGATATTAGTAAAACGTGTGTGTATAAGCTAAACGACTAGTAATTCGCAACATTCTCTCGAGAAGAACAGATCTTATTCTTACTTACTCCTCAGGGCACCTCGAGGTGGTGTAATAGTTAGCAAACTTGTCTCGCTAGAACAATTAGAAGTAGTAAGTTCGATCCTTACTGGGTGCCCCTTACTTTTGGCCTTGTGCTACATCTATGGTACGCTTGGAAAATCAATTACTCCTATTCTTACTCTACAACACCCCAGGTTAAAAGTGAATTCAATATGAACAATGAATTCAAGAGAAAAGTTATTGCTATAGCAGAACATGTGGAAAATTGTGCAGCAGGAAGAAATTACGATAGAAATGAACCAAATATAAGATTATGAGAGAAAAAAAAAACAAGATTCTTTTTTGCCTCTAATCACTCATCATGGGATGACTTTTGCCGATTGATTATTGTACAGGCTGCCGATCCGTTGTTTGCTTCTTCAGGCTTTTTACAGATGAGGCAACATTTCGAAGAGATGGAATAACAAATTTACACAATCAACATTTATGGGAGTATCCGTCAAACTAGACACCAGCATCAGTTTACGATTAAATTTTTGGACTGGAATTGTAGGTGACAGTCTGGTAGGTCCATATGTTTCCCCAGCACATCATACAGGAGCTGTCTATAGGGACTTTATTTCGAACACACTTGCAGACATGCGTGAATATGGTTCTGCAGGCCGTCAGGACACGTCTCTGCATTATTAATGTCTGCTGGATAAAACGATTATTTTAGGTAGCCCACGGATAAAAATTCAAAGAATTTAGGGCGGGGGAACGGGAAAACCACTTACGTGACGACCGCTTAGTGACGTCACTTCATACATCTCTCTATATTTCTGAGATGAGGTATTATGTACATTATTTACATTATTCGGACTATTGTCCTCATCTTTGTCGCCATATTTATCACATCCTTCAGTATCTGTATATATTTCTGATATAAGGTATTATGTACATTACTTACATTATTCGGACTATTGTCCTCATCTTTGTCGCCATATTTATTACAACGTTTCGGCCTTTCAGTATCTGTCTATATTTCTGGGATGAGGTATTATGTACACTATTTACATTATTCGGATTATTGTCCTCATCTTTGTCGCCATATTTATCACATCTGTCAGTATCTGTCTATATTTCTGAGATGAAGTATCACGTACACTATTTGCATTATTCGGACTATGGTCCTAATCTTTGTTGTCATATTTATCACAAGGTTTTGGCCGATGTACGCCCCGACCTTCTCTAGGTGGTTGGAATGTTGAACAGAACTTTTTAAAGATACATGGCTCTGGCTCATTGGATAAAGGCGTTAGTTAGATCCACTGACAGGACCCAAAGAGTTGTGAGTTCAATACCTGGTTCAAGCAGTGGAGAGCTTGGAGAGGGGAATTAACAGGAGATAACTGATAACTGACATCAATTAGACATGGCACGTGGAACTAGAACAGTTTACCCCAGCGAGCGAAATAAAGGGTTCATTTAGACATTCGAAACGTTGTGATAAATATGGCTACAAAGATGAGTCCGAATAGTGTAAATAGTGTAACTTTACGCAGTTTAGAAATGTCAGTCATTTATTCAGTCAATCGTTCATTCAGTTAGTAAGGTCATTTTGCTCAGGTCATGTGTTGGTTATCCTGCCTGGGCTTCCCCCAGAAAGCCAGTTGGCAAATTTTACAGTTTACAAGTCCATGGTGCCGTTTCCCTTTGGGGATATATCTTCGTCGGATATAGAAATCTCCGGGTAACAGTCCTCAATTTAGGAAAATCCTGGATTCGCCGTCTCCAGTTCGTGGAATATGTCCTCGCTTGTGATATAGTAGATGAACCCGGTCTGTTTGAATCTGGAGTCCTAAACATGACTTCTCTAGAAACACAGATGAATCTCCATATTATATGTAAGATACTAATTTTTCGTTCCGCTTTCACTCTACTACTAAACTGTGTAAACGTACGTCTAATGTGAAAGTGTGGAAAAAGAATATAGACTATTTTAAAATCAAGGAAACCACTTCAATATTTTTCCAAAAGGGTAATTGTGTTTTCTGAGGTCAGCAATCTGGGCTGGGATTTATGAACAAACGACGTGATCTCTTTTCTAGATTTCTAACGTCTGTTGACCGATAACTAAGTTTTGATCATTAATTAATGAAAGCTAAGGCTTTGAACTTGCCACAATTTATTCACGCCATTTTAATTTATTATATATTATTCTTTATGGTGGACACGTGTAAATATGTATATATAAATTTATGTAAGCATTAGTGGTATAAAAGTCTCCCTGAGAACGAAGCATCTTTGCCATTTCTTTTACTTTCCGCCATTTCGTTCAGTCCCTGAAATACGGTGTTATTATATCATGAATAAAATAATACCCATAATGGGTGAAATATCAATAAGCGAATAAACATCTCCCATTATAGAAGCTTTCCAATCTGACCAGACGCACAGCATTTCTTGGACGCATAACAAGAAAAGAAGGACTTGGAAAGTTTAATACTGACATTGCATATTTAGGCGAGAGGGGACAGAGAGAAATGTAACTCATGCGCTTGTGTGAATGCAGAGTTTAGCGAAGGGAATATGAGATGGTTATGTTTTAAGCGTAGCTTAGATCTGAAACACACAGGAATTTATTTAATGCTATTCTCATTTATGTCCTGAAAGCATATGGCGCATAAAAGAAACCCTTTTTATTAATTTTTCTTTCAGCCCCTGTAAAACTTTCTATATTGAATGTTGCTCAATATGTTACCTTTGAAATATGTTATCTTATTGTCCTGAAAGAGAATACTATCTGTTACCTTTACAATGAATAGACGCCTTGGAAATTCAAAAATGACATAAAAACATTCAGAATTCATAAATGAGAATAGAAATATGATAAGGCAGTATTTATTTCAGAAAAAAAAACGTACGTCTAATGTAAAAGTTGGGGAAAAAGAAAGAAAGATAATAGACTATTTTAAAATCAAGGAAAACACTTCAATATTTTTGCAAAAGGGAAATTGTGTTTTCTGGGGTCAACAATCTGGGTCCGTATTTATGGAGAAATGACGTGATCTCTTTTCTAAATTTCTAACGTCCGCTGACCGATAGCTAAGTTTTGATCATTAATTAATGAAAGCCAAGGCTTTGAACTTGCCACAAATTATTCACGCCATTATAAGAGCAGATTAAAAACTAGACTTGAACGTAAAAAAAAAAGAAAAGAAAGAAAGAATGTAGGAAAATTAACTTCGAAAATTCAATTAAATTTAATTTGTGGAGTTAGTCTCTTGTAGTCATTTATAAATAACAGATGACTACATTTAACATTAAACTGAAATTTGCAAGAGAATACTAAATTATGAAAGTTTGTAGCATTAAAACTTTACAATGATGTTTTTAAAAGCTATATTTAATATAATTACAAAACAAAGCATATTGACAATGCAGTTTTTGTTAATGAATAAATAGAAAATCCGCTTAAAAATTATCCAGATATATTTAGTTTATGGAGATAATACTTGAGTGTTATGTTCGTACATGGGTGACTAGGGTCAGAAGATGGAATTTTGTTCTGAAAGTTCCGGCAGGCACTCAGTCATTGATAAAGACCAAATCAAAACAAAGATTAAAAATAATCTAGGCCATCGCAGATATACTCCACATATCACACAAAAGCGTTGTAAAGCATTTTAACACACTTGGAGACGTGAATCCCGACGATGTAAGACTGTTTCACGATTTTAAGGAAAAAGGATTCGTAAACAAAACAATCTTTTTCTTGAATCACGTTCTTCTCAAAGTATTGCATAGTATTGAGTGGTTGCATCAAGCGTTTTATATATTATTATTATTATCATCACTATTATTATTATTATTAGCATGGATATATAATTCAATACCGAATTGTGCCGATTAACTACGAGATTATCAGATCGTGTGTAATTCATCTTTTCATGGGTCCTTTGTATTAGCCATTCGAGGATTATCTCAAATTAGTGAGGCTGAAACTGTTTTTCTAGTTTTTTTTTTTTTAAGTTGACATAGGTTATAGCCGGGACTTCATTTCTTTATTTGTCTATATATTTACTTTTATGTCATATATTGTCGTTTTTTTTAAATAATTTATTATTTATTTATTTTTTGAATCGTGATATATATATATATATATTGTAAAAAAAAAAAAATACCCGAAATTACCTAAAATTGGGAGAAAAATAACATATATGCCTGAGGATGGTAAATGTTTTTACCGAAAGCTATACGGACCGGACATCTAATCGTGTCGTTCAGCGAGTGGTCAGTGAGTTAATGCCCTTTTAATTTGTTAGCGAAGTAAGTTCGCCAATAATTACATTAAATTTATTGATTTATTCTTTCAATGACTATTTTACAATATTAATTAAGCTGCATTATTTAATAATAATAATAATAATAATAATAATAATAATAATAGGTAAAAACTAAAACAAATGAAATACGAAATAATCTCCCAGAAAATAAAATCAAAGACTCTACTTAAACACAACCTGCAGTTCTCCAGACATTGTCACTGAAGATGACTCCAGGTACATTAAGTTAGAATTCCTTGAAAACCACGAATCTGAAATCACCGAAGCGAAAAACTACGTCATCCAAGTACTCAGCAAAGCATACAATTGTCAGACAGAGACCAGCTCCTGAAAATTCATATGACGAATTCCAACAAGCACGTCGTGAAAATATACAACGCTGCTCTGGAAACACTGTTAACAGATAAACCACCGGGAAACATCACAGAAGTTAACAACGTCATATACACAACAGCTTTAGCAGCGACTTGGAAGCTTGGGGTCAAAACAATAAATAAAATTAACAGACGTAGAGAACCAGCTTGGAAAACAAAACTGATACGAGAAATAAAACAAATCAGATGTGAGCTTTCTATATTAGATGAGCTCACCAGAAACCCTAATATTTCCACACTCAAGTGCAAAAAGATCAAACGGAAATATAACATTAAATCCCTAATTGACATTCCATCAATCAAGGAAATGCTGAAGCAAAAACTTCAGCTAAAGGCGCAGAGAACAAGACGATACGAAAAACGTTTGTATCGCCATAATAAAATATTCCAAACGGATCTTAAGAAATTTTACAGGGAAATTGGAAAAACACCTATACACGTCGAAAGGCCACCATCGATTGATAATGTACAGACATTTTGGGAAAATATTTGGAGATGCCCAAAGGAATATAACCCAAATGCAGAATGGGCCCAGCGTGAAGAAGAACTAATGCTGGATACACCTCTGCAAGAATGGGAAAATATATCCACAGATGATGTTAGGCAAGCTCTAACGAAATCCCAAAAATGGAAATCCCCAGGAAATGACAAGGTGCCCAATTTCTGGCTTTATCATCTCTCATCTATTCATAAAATTCTTGCAAAAACATTATCAACGCTTGTATATAATCCCAATAAAATCCCGGAATGGATTACTGAAGGTATTACATACCTCATACCAAAAACAACTGAAACAGACGACCCGAAAAATTATAGACCAATAACATGTCTCTTCTCAACGTATCAGTTGATCACGTCTGTACTGACGAACCTTACTTATTCCTTTTTCGATACAAACAGCATTCTTCCGCTGGAAGAAAAGGGGTGCAGAAGAGGTTCATATGGCTGCAAAGATCAACTATTGATAAATAAAATGACCCTGGAAAATTGCAGGAGACGACGTAGAAATCTTAGCGCAGCGTGGATTGATTACTTTGGAAATATACAAAGTCTCCCCTGTGGTATTAAATTTCCTTAGGCACAGCATGGACATGTGTAACACTATACATTAGTCACACCAGGGGCACTACCATATCCAACCGTTTAAATATCCGACCTGGAATCTTTCAAGGAAACTCCCTGTCACCCCTTCTGTTTTGTTTGTCCTTAACCCCCCTTACACATGAACTAAACAACAGTAGCTATGTTACAAAATAAATAAGAAAATATTGAATCATCTACTCTACATGGATGATCTCAAACTCTTTGCCAAAGACGACAATGAATTGAATGGTCTCCTCAATATTGTAAAATACTTCAGTGACGACATAGGTATAGACTTCGGATAAATGTGCAAAAGTAACATTCAAGAAAGGTAGAATTACAGAAACACACTTAATAGATTTAGATTTTGTCACAAAGATTAGGGAAATGGAGCATGATGAAGGTTAAAAGTACCTAGGAATTAGCGAAGGAGATGGCATACAACACCCCCAACTGAAGGGAAAATAAGAAAGGAGTACTACAGGCGTGTACGTCTGGTACTAAATACTGAGCTAACTCAAAAAAACAGAATATCAGCCATAAACACATTAGCTGTCCCTTTGGTGCAATACAGCTTTAATATCCTTAACTGGACCATAGCTGAGAATAAACGAATGGACGCCAGAACGAGAAAGCTTCTCACTTGCTACCGCATACATCATCCCGAACTGATGTTGACCGTCTCTATGCGCCCAGATCCGAAGGAGGCAGAAGATTAGTTCAACTAGAACTGTCCTACAAAACTACAACAATTGGCCTCCAAAGATACTTGGAAACTACAGAAGACTGAATGATGGTATGCATCAAGTATCATGAAAGTAGTAAGCGTCTTTACTCCGTGATAAAAGAAGCCAAAAAATTCAAAATGGAGTTTCAGATGGACGCAGAAATGCAAGTACAGCACAATACACCGGTTGAAACTGCAAAATACCTAAAAAAGACAGCAAAGACGAATGCAACCGACCAGATACAGAAGCGATGGCAATATAAACCGCTTCAAGGCCAATACTCTGCCGGTACCAAACTAGCTGACGTACACAAAACCCGTATCCATCAGTGGCTACGTAGTGCAGGGTTGAAAGATGAAACTGAAGGTTTTATCCTTGCTGCACAGAACCAATGCTTGCTAACTAGGAATTATCAAGCACATATACTAAAATATTGTTTTAGCCCAAAATGCAGATTCTGTGATAAATATCCAGAAACGAGTGATCATCTTGTATCAGGTTGTACGGTGTTGGCACCCACTGAATATAAAACCCGGCATGACAGAGTGGGCCACTATCTGCACTGGAAAATCTGCAACTTCTACGGGAAGGAAACTGAAAGAAAATGGTATGAACACCACCCACACCCGGTTACGGAGATAGGACCTGTTACAATTCTACGGGACTACACAATACACACTGACAACAATCAAAACCAACCGCCCAGACATTGTTATTAAAAACCACAAACAAAAAAAAATGCCTGCTTATTGATATGGCAGTCCCTGCTGACTGCAATGTATCTTTGAAGATATTCAAAAAGCTGTCAAAGTACAAGGACCTTGAAATAGAAATCTCAAAAATGTGTCATATGGGAACATCAACAACCCCTGTTGTAGTTGGAGCCAAGGATTGTTGTTGGCATTAAATAATCCACTGAGGTTGGAAAAGATTCCAGTAGAGTAATTGCAGGGATTCCTGGAAGTCTATGCCTCAAAGAGATACAAAAAATTGTTCTGACAAGTCCGGCCTACACTTTACGAAGGGCTTTATCAATGTAATTTTTTTTTTCGTCAGTGGAAATTGCCATAATGCCATTTCTAACCTTAGGTCTCTGGCCGGGACCCGGAAAGAAATGTGTAAACGCCAGAAATCAAAGAATATATATATATATATATATATATATATATATATATATATATATATATATATATATATATATATATATATCATGTTATGAACTCAGGAGAGCTACCTTGACCCTCCATCTTTTCACGGTTTTGGCGAAGTGTATGTTGGAATTTCATCCAGAACCAGAATGATCTTCTAGATATCCTGGAAGACGACGTCCTTTCAACCGCTGTGTGGTCTGTCGCGATGTCGTCTCTCGGTACCGGGCCGAATTGATACATGGCTGGTGAGATGGTCATCAGCTCGTCGCAGGACGTGATCGAGCCAGCAAATACGGCTCTACGAGATGCTCCGCATTGAAGAAAATATCGGAGCAGTCCACCCGATGATCCTGGCACTGCGAAGCCATGTACGGTAGCAGCTAGTCACGTTGTGTTGACTAGTTATATATTACTTAATTTTGGCATATCGTTTTCTTTTTCTTACTCAAATTTGTTCATCTATATTCCGGCTCACCACAGATAATGCTGAATGTCCATGAAAGAAGCCAAAATCACCATCGCATTGATTCAAGAGATACCTTCTTACGCGTCAGGTGCAGATCATTATCACACAGAATGCCACTGAGTATCTCTGATATGTGATTAGGTGGTCAACTCAGCACTTATTGATCGTTCTGGGTAAGGCGTTAAACTACATCAACGTCCTGGGTAAGACAATAAACTACATCCAGCAACATGGCCTCTGATCAGGAGGTTTTGAGGAGCGTGGAACCAACTCTTAATTGCTGGTGTTCCCAGATCCACCCTGATCCAGGGTGGTAGCACCTGTTACGGTCCCAGCTATGGGCTAATAGTTAACTATCACCAGCAATACTTTTTTGAAAAAAAAATTATTATCAGCAATACAATTTTGAAGGGAAAATATTACCAGAAACAGATTTTTGACAAAACAAAATATTACCAGCAATAAAAAATGTTGTTGGCATTAATTAACCCATTGACGTTGATATGCCGCAAAACAAAATAAACCAAATCAAAACAAACTAGCCGCTATTGACATGTGCCCTCGTGGAACAAACCGAATGGGAGGTATAAGCATAAGCACGCAGATGTGAAATAAGAGAAACATGTCTTTTACATCCTCGCGAGAATATAGAATCCATGCCCGGAGAAATACTTAAACTCACACACCTACTTGATGAAAATAATTGATGAAAACAATTGATGAAAACTGTAGTTAAATAAAATATAAAGATATGTGATTCTGGCCCGTGTTCTTTTTACCACTGTGTAATTATAACATGACAATCTTTTGAACATAATTATAAAGACTCACATTGAAATATGGATGTAGCCTCAGTAAGGTAATATTTTGTTGTGAGCGAACCATAATTTTTAGACAGAATATTAGTGAATTTGTTTTGTTTGTGCGAGGCTAGAATAAGCTTTGACTCAGTTCACCCGGGTATTGTCGATGAGATTTATCTGTCAGTTATCGCTCTATATAAAAAAAAAATCTCGAAGCATTTAGTAATCTTTAGGTAGTCTGGTACAAGGCCAAAATTATCTCATTCAATGTAGAGTGCTGCTACATTAGAAACCTATCGATCGCTTTAGGGTAGTTTACATAAAAAAATATTTTTCATTAACGGTCCGTCAGTTCGTATCTATCTATCTATCTATCTATCTATCTATCTATCTATCTATCTATCTATCAAATAGATAAGAACAGAATGAGATAGTATCTGTCTATATTTCTGAGATGAGGTATTATGTACATTATTTACATTATTCGTACTATTGTCCTCACCTTTGTCGCCATATTTATTACAACGTTTCGTCCATTGTACGCTCCGGCCTTCTTCAGGTGGTTGGAATGTCGAACGTAACCCTTTATTTCGCTCACTGGGATAGACTGTTCTAGTTCCACGTGCCATATTTAATGGGTGTTAGTTAAAGGGTTACGTTCGAAACGTTGTAATAAATATGGCGACAAAGATGAGGACAATAGTCCGAATAATGTAAATAATAAAAATCAGATAGATAGATAGATAGATAGATAGATAGATACATAGATAGATAGATATACATATATACATACATACATACATACATACATACATACATACATACATACATACAGAGATAGATAGATATACCGAGTGTAACAGCAAAATTCTCCAAACCGTGTAACAAAATGTTTAATATCTAAAAAACTACGAAACTAATTGAGTTTCTTTTTTTGAGGTTTTCAGTTAAAACGTTTCGCCTTCTTGACATCATATGTCATAAGAACCACAAAAAAATCCCTTTGAGTTATTCAGGTTAAAATCGTACATTGGCTTCCATCTTCAAATCCATTCAATAATCACCCAGAGAATGGTAAATACGTTTAAAAAAAGAGGAAAGAGTAGAGATAAGAATTGGATCAGGGAGCCACATAAAGAAGAGAGGTCATCAATTCACCTTAGAGTTAGAGAGATAAATTAGAAAAGATCCAACTCAATCCATAAGACGTTTAGCCCTTGAGAGAGGAATTTCAGTCCAATGAGCAAAGAAAAAAAAAGACTTGAAAATAAAATCGTACATGAAACCTGTGAGGCACCTTGTTACACCAGGACAGAAAGTTGGAAATTTAGAGCGGGCAGACCTCATCTTGAATAAGTTGGAAAACGAAACTGGAATAATATATATATATATATATATATATATATATATATATATATATATATATATATATATGAAAATTTCTCCGATTTAATCGGTAGAGAAGACAATATTTATGAATAAAAATGACAATAGGAAAACTGCTCCTCCCAATATATTGGAGAAACAAGTAGAAGTTTGAAAAAACGCATTTATGAGCACAAAAGAGACCTCACAAAAAACAACTTAGCTAATGCAATAGTCATACATAGAAATAAATACAAAGAAAATGGTTGAATACATCAACACAGATATAATGACAATATTCTCCACACGTGACAATCTCTGACGTCATTTTTCATTTAAAAAATATGAAAATAGCGTTTCTCTACATTCCAGTTGCTAGGTTCATTCTGTTTTTGTTTTTATTAGTTACGTTGTTCATTTAATTTCATTTTCGTATTTTGCTTTGATAAAGTCCACATTGGACGAAACGCGTCAGCAATTACCAGTTTTCCTATTGTCTTTTTTATTCATATATATATATATATATATATATATATATATTTTCAGCATTTTTTTATTGCTGGTAATATTTTGTTTTGTCAAAATCTTTTTCTGGTAATTTATATTTATTTTCACTGAATCTACGATTAGCACAGAGACATCTCTGTATTAGCCAAGTCCGAAATAGATGACCTTCTGCAATAATTCGATAATCGGTGGGTTCGTCGAAACAAGAGACTTTCAACAGAATGTGGTAAACTTAACAAATAAAAGAACGGATTCCTTGCTTGTTATTAAAGAATGATTTACTTGAGTTTCTACGTTTGATAAGTATATTGAGAGAATCCAGAATAGTGTCTGAAAAGCCTGGATTTACATTTGGATGTCAAAAAATAATTAAAAAATCGGAAAGTGCAATTCTTTAGATCACAGTGAAAGAAAGACACACACGAGGCAAAACGTTGGACATTAAGAAAATCAATGACCAAAAATACAAGGAAAAGAAGGAACTAGAGATGTTTCGTGCAGTCAGTTATTTAAAGCGAGCGTTGAAGTTTAGTTGGAATCATCATATGCCGGATGAAGAGCGTCATGGGAGGCTATCAGAATTGACGGGCACTAACAGGTGAAAGGCAAATACGTTTAAGAGAGCATTGAAAGAAGTTGTACGTCAGGTGATACTATGGGAAAAGACGATTATAGCAAAAGATCAAGACGTAGGCCAGCAATAAACTTCATCGATAAACACGAAGCTAAAAACGGAATCGGAAACCATTAATTGGATAGACTTAATGGTGATAGAGACGGTTGGCGGTAAGTATACGATTGAGGACGATGAAATAGATAGATAGATAGATAGATAGATAGATAGATAGATAGATAGATAATAATAGATATTAAAATTAGTATAATTGAAATGACTGAGAGATATGAGAAGACTTAGTATGTGTAGATAGATAGATAAATATTTACAGACTGAGATAGATAGATAGATAGATAGATAGATAGATAGAAAAGGTATTTAAAATAGATAGATAGATAGATAGATAGATAGATAGATAGATAGATAGATAGATAGATATTAAAATTAGTATAATTGAAATGACTGAGAGATATGAGAAGACTTAGTATGTGTAGATAGATAGATAAATATTTACAGACTGATATAGATAGATAGATAGATAGATAGATAGATAGATAGATAGATAGATAGATAGAAAATATATTTAAAATAGATAGATAGATAGATAGATAGATAGATTGATAGATATTAAAATTAGTATAATTGAAATGACTGAGAGATATGAGAAGACTAAATGTGTAGATAGATAGATTGATATTTACAGACTGAGATAGATAGATAGATAGATAGATAGATAGATAGATAGATAGATATGACTGGACTTGTATAGACATTAACATAATTTGAATAGATGAATAGCTAGCTAGATATATAGATGCGAACTTGAATATATTGATATTATTATAATTCGAATGACTGACAGATATTATGCTGACATAGATAGATAGATAGATAGATAGATAGATAGATAGATAGATAGATAGATAGATCCGGATTTTTATAGATATGAATTTGTATAATTCAAATGACTGATAAATATTAGCAGAAGTGCGTAGATAGATAGATAGATAGATAGATAGATAGATAGATAGATAGATAGATAGATAGATAGATAGATGCAGACCTGGATAGATAGAAATCTGTATAATTCAAATGACTGATAAATATTAGTAGAAGTAGATAGATAGATAGATAGATAGATAGATAGATAGATAGATAGATAAGAGAACGATGACGATTAATATCCTGTAGATATTAATTAGGAAAAAGAATGGATATTTCTCTAGATTAATTTAAAGTTAAAATAGATGCTTGTCATTACAACATAATCCCCACGTCAACAGATGCCGAGATAATTGTTCATATCGAACTAGGTTACTTCTAAATCTAATTGTTTTACAAACCATAATGTCTGATCTTGGTCATGTGCTTTGTTTTTAATTCATTCGCTATCATATAGTCAATGATTACATGCCGCCGTTAATTCTAAACTCTTATCTTTTCAGTGACTGTAAAATATGCGCCTCACCATGGCTATATACGGCATTTAATTCAGAATTGTTCTTCTGTTAGATTGGTTGCCAGCCATCGCTAAAGATCCCGGTTCGCTCTTCCATTTAACTAAACGCTAGTTACAGAATAGATGGATTCATGCCTTTTTACAAGAGTATTTGTGCGAGATTGAATATAACGAACTCGTACGGAATTCGAATTTGTCTTCGTCTCGCCTGTTTATCTTTCTCTGTCGTTGGCAATTACCGTAATTCCTCATATATAATACGCATTTTTTTTTTCTAAAAAATAATAATCAAAATTAGTGGGTGCGTATTATGCACAGCTACAAAAATATCTTTAAAAAATTGCCGTTTCATAGGTCGATTTCAGTTGCGAAATGTCTGCTCACCACAAACATACGACAATTTGACACTAACATTCGGCGATTGCGACCCCATAACGATGTCAAATACAATCATATGCAAATAACAATACTTAAAAATGTAAAATAAAATAAGAATTTTCATAAAACTGAATTAAAACAATATTATTCTATGCTTAAAACCATTTTTAATAAGTGTAGGATACGCTTGCCGTAATGAAATGCGACAGGTACATTTTATCGGATTTGATTACCAAACAAGGGGTGTGTATTATGCGTGAGTAGAAGCATTTTCCCACACTTTCAGCACAACTGTATGGGTGCGTATTATGGATGAAGGTTTATTATACGTGACGAATTACGGTATACTAGCTAGACATGCTGGTTGCTTAATAACGACAAGGAATGTTTTCGGTTGGATACTTTTAACTTGCAATTTCTCTAAATTCAATGCCAACACCAAAAATTCTGTAATGTTTTCGTCCAATAAAAGACATTGTCCGGTTCGATATATGTAATACATGCAGTAATCCATTCTTGAATTTCATTGGGGTTGATAATTAGAATTGATAATGTTTGCGCAATAATTTTATGGATTGTTATCGTTTCATTTACTCTGCATTGGGATTATATTCGTTTCAGCTGTTACAGATATTTTCCTAAAATGTTGCGCATCTTCCATAGATGATAGTTTTTTGACTTCTAAAACTGCTTTTCTAATTTCCCTGTAAGACCGCCTAAGGTCCATTATGAATGTATTATTTTGTCCATAGAAACTACATTTTTTTTTCATATCGCCTTTTTCGCTATTTCTTTAATTACAGTTTCCGTTTAAGTATTTCCTTTTGGTAGAATTTCATTTACTAATTTAATTTTATATTTCCACTTAATCATTTTACTTTTCTGTGTTTAAACATTTGGATTTCTTGAAACCTGATTTCTTCAATTTCTCGCTTTAATTTTGCTTTCAAAATCGTCTCTTTTTGTCTGTTGTTTAATGTTTTATTTGTCTTGATATTAAGTTTTTTTAGTTAATGCTAAAGCTATATATGGCATTATTTACTTCTGTGTCCGTAAACAATGTTTGCACACGATGTTTATTGAACTTCGTTATATCAATGTTTGGAAGATGGTCTTTTTGTAACAGTCGTATACTACTTACTGATTTTTATTTCAGACTTTCCACTGACAAAATATATATATATATATATATATATATATATATATATATATATATATATATATATATATGTATATTACATAGATAAAGCCCTTCATAAATCGTGGGCTGTACTTGTGAGAACATTTTTTTATATTTCTTTGAGGCATGGGCTTCCAGGAATCCATTCAATTTGTCTACTGGAATCTTTTCGAACCAATCCTAGAGCTCCAACTACAACAGGGATTGTTGATGTTCCCATGTGCCACATTTTGAGATTTCGGTTTTGACAGCTTTTTGAATATCTTCAAAGAGGCATTGCAGTCTGCAGGGACTGTCATATCAATAAGGAGGAACATTTTTTGTTTGTGGTCTCTAATAAAAATGTCTGCGCGGTTATTATTATTATTATTATTAGAATATTGTTGCTTTAAACCTTAGGGAAAAGACTGCAAATAAATCCCTCCAAATAAATGCTGGAATTTCTTCGTAATTAATCAAATGTACCTGTTGTCGGTTTCCTCAGCTATATTTTTGTTGTTTCTTGTCTTGAAATCACAAAGCTACAGTCACTTGACTGCAACCATTTTGTGTTTGGCATCATTCTTACTTTGCTAACATTTGGCTTGAATACTGTTATTTTACCGAGTTTTGATTTGCTTAGTATTTTGTTATCCTGTGCTTTTCTTTCTTTTGTTATTGTTTATTGAAAACTTTGTCAATTCAGTATGTTGGGCATTTTTACTAATGACACATCACCATAGCCACTTGCACTATATATATATACAGCGCATATTGCCAATAATATACAATTGTATCGCCTTTTTGCTACAAACAGAAACCTGTCTCGTTATGTACAGGGAAGTGTTCACATATGCACGGAGTCGAATCGCCATAATTTCATATCTTTTCCAAATGTAAGCAAAAAAGCTCAACTTAGCTATTACAATACCTCATACAAAAATATATATTCCATTCACTTACGTGATAATACCCATGAAAAAGGTATGAATCATCTTCTTCTTCCCCAGCTATGGGTTAATAGCAGGACAGACTGGGATATATAGCCTTCCAAGTCTAGAAGAAAGACAACTCTGAATTCAAAATATGCAGAGGGTTGTTTGGGGATATTATGGTACATAGAGCACCAGGTCTCTTTATTCGGGCCTTCAAAAAGTGTGGTGGGTTCTGCATAAAGACTTCACCACTATGATAAAATCATATGCGCTGGTGTCTGGGCTGCCGGTTCCTAAGAACCGCTTGACCCTCATACCTTTAATACGACGGGAGAGTCCACCATATATATATATATATATATATATATATATATATTAATGCATGTTTCATTAAATAATTTAGACAAGTTTTGTCTATTTATTTTAATCAAATTCCTTTCATATCGTCTAAAAATGAAAAAAAATGCTGGCTAAATACACAATATATATGAGTTGCTAACTCTTCGTAATGAGATATTTTCTAAATGTAGACATAAGAAACGATTCAAAACATAAACAATGTTTTATAACATGTTGTCACTTATGTCAGTTCCATCTTGGTTCAATAACATCGGGCATGACATTTTAATGCGATGACTATTATAAACCGCCATATATATATATATATATATATATATATATATATATATATATATAATATAATATAAAAGTTTCTCACTTAACTGATTGTTGTTAAACTGAGGTTTCCAATTGCTAATTTACTAATAAACATGCTAATAAAATAGTGATTCACCCTGAAGAGTGGTCTAACAAGTCCGACTACGAACCTCTAGAGTCGAGATGCTAAAGGTAACATCAATCATCTGAGTGACATACTTTTACTCATATTAATCCTGTTAATGCCCTATCTTTGATAGCACTTTATTGTAGAACTGCTCGCCTTACATAACATTTCTCTCAATATCTCATCGACTGTCTCTCTCTCTGTCTCTCTCTCTCTCTCTATATATATATATATATATATATATATATATATATATATATATATATATATATATATATATATATATATATATATATATATCCATATATATATCCTAGTAATATATTATCCCCCTAGTAATATAGGTTCCCCATATGAGGTGATTTCGGATTTTATTGTTTATTAATATATATATATATATATGCAACTCTCTCGGTACAAAAACCTATTTACATATATATATATATATATATATATATATATATATATATATATATGTGTGTGTGTGTGTGTGTTTGAGTGTGTGTGTGTGTGTGTGAGAGAGAGAGAGAGAGAGTTTGTGTACATATATATGTATGCATGTGTGTTGAGTTAATTCAAAATTTACAACAGTTTTGGTTGGTTGGTTTCTTTGCTCTTTACTGCTTATCAGCAGACAATTTTAAAACATATTTTACATTGAAAGTATAATTCGTTCTTGGTGAGTCAATATTGCATTAAGGATTTTAAGATGTTTAAGATACATTTTAGTTTTGTGTTGTTTTAAATATTAGTAGGGGCTTTTTATTTCTGGCTTTTTTGTGTCTTCGCTTGTTGAGCGCGGCTGCGATTCGAGTGGGCGTCTTTCTATTTAAAAGAAAAACAACTTTATTACTACATGCCCATTGTTAAATAAGGTCAGATTGACAGTAGGACAGAGATGTTTAATATAAAGGGTTTTCGCTCATAGCGATATATGTCCGGTAATGTGATTTTTATAGAATGCTTGTGTCTTCGACCAGAATATTTCTTAAAGCATCTTGCAAATTGTGGGTAGATGCTTTTATAGCACTTTGATCTGATAAGTAACATGTGAAGCTTCTACTAATGGGTGTGGTAATATGTCTGATATATGTAATAGATTTGTGACAATATTTGCATATAAGATTAATACAAATATATTTTTTCATTTAGGTGATTGATGTTCAGGAGCACGGCTCCATAGTTTCATACAATGTATTCCGTATTTGTTCAGTCCATTCCTACAGGAGAACTTAAGAATTGACTGCTACTTTTCTCAATTTTCGTTATCCGTATACTAACATTGATGTAAAATGTTTCAACTTTCTTGGCAGATATACTATTATCACAATGTGATATACTGAATAACAAATGTGATAAAAACATTAACAAAAAAAAAAAAAACAAAATAAATGAAATTGCCTCGGTTGTATAGTCAAACATATATTTTGAAAAATGAATAAAAATTAAAATTTAAAATTTCAACAGACCCTCTACTTTCTATTTATGTGTAGTAGCATCAGTGTTAAATCATTTTAAGTCTTAATCGGCGATCTCTCTCTCTCTCTCTCTCTCTATATATATATATATATATATATATATATGCGCATTATAGACAATATGTCTGGTGACATCCGACATTTTTTAAACAACCTTTAAGATGTTTTTGTATTTTTTAAGTAAAATATAAAATTTCACTCATAATAAGTACTTAACTATAAAAGAATTATCATACAACAGCATCATATTTTGTTTTCTTCAATAAAACCACCACCTGCCTTAATTACTGCTTTGCAAATTATTGGCATTCTTTACAACAGTTTTTGAAAAAAACATTAGTTGGAAGTCTTTCTCAAGCATTCTTCAAGCACGTAAAAAGGTCAGTCTCACCTTTCGGGTATTCTCTTCAAATTCTCCTATCCAAATCATAGTGTACTAAGTCAATGGGAAAGAGGTGAGAAGATTGAAACAGACAAGTCATAATTTCTCAAATGTTGTTTGAGGTAATTAGGATATCATTTGAAGAGTGTTTTGAACTGTTTCTCCACTTTCGTTATTCAGTCATTTCTTATCACATACACACTCCACTGGCAACTAAAATGATCAGATTTGGATTCGTATTTCCACCATACATCCTACTACTGTCTCACTATCCAGTTCTAGTCTTCTGATTGTTCAACTTCCGTAACAGAGATTTCTTGATGGCTATGCAACCCAGGCCAACGAATTCGATATTTCCCAGTTGAAGTTCAGCTCTCGATTCTGGAAGAGTTTTCCTTCGGTTTCTTTTGCTCCCAATAATCAAGAGTATGTCTTTAGCAGTAATTGTAACTTTTGCTGATACAATTCTTCTTTTATCAACATTTCTGTCAGTTTCTAACAACCTTTGTAACAATTATTGCACGGCATGTCTAGAAATCTTCAACTTTTTTATTTGAGAGTAACGTTCTTTGAGTAGAATTTCAATTTTTACCCTCACCCAGCAGCTTTGATTTTGCCATTTTGCTGAAATAATTTCAAAATTAAAGAAAATGAAATAATGTCGTAATAGCACAATCGTTTATTTTAAAACAGAGATAGCTATATACAAAGGTTGGACAAAACGGAAACACCTGGAAATTTCAAACAAATCTATCTTAATATGGTGTTAGGACCGCGTTTGGCAGTAATTACAGCTTGAATTCTACGAGTTTTCCAGAGGAACCTTTGTCCATTCTTCCGCCAAAACAGTCTCAAGATCTTTCAGTGATGTTGGTGGAGGATATCGACTCCTTACTTGTTTTTTCTAAAATGCACCATAAATTTGCAATAATATTAAGATCTGGGGAGTGTAGTGGCCAGATAAGATGGTCTACTTCACTAGAATGGTCGTCGAGTCATTCAGACCGTTTTAGCTGTGGGAATTGGTGCATTATCATACTGAAAGATTGCATTTCCCTCTGGAAACAGTTCAGTGAACATAGGAGGAATCTGATTTGCTAAACTTTTTATAATAGTGTTGACGTTTGATTCTGCCATGAAGGAAAACCATTGGGTAGGTAGATTTCCAAGATATAGCTCCCAAGATCATCACAGAGCCTCTTCAAGAAAATAACATTCTTAGTCTTTTAAAAGGGCTGTGGTGAAAGAATTTACTACATGGAACCTTAAAGTGGTCAGTTTTAATTTAAATTATTTGCTCTGGATTTACATTGAGCTCTCTGGATTTTATCCTCCTTGGGTTTACCCATACGGATTACCAAGTTTTTCATAAACTATATATATATATATATATATATATATATATATATATATATATATATATATATATATTATGTTATTTGATAATTATTAGGATAATTCCAAAGAGGATATAAATCCAAAAAGAGGTCAATGTAATTACAGAGCAAATATACTTATGATGAAAGCGTAGACTTTAGAAATTCATAGTAATAATTTTATTTCACCGTATCCGCTTTCATGATTACACACACACACACACACACACACACACACACACACACACACACACACACACACACAGACATACGAATATAGAAACCTGGTGCACTACATGTGAAAAGCTCCCCAAACGACCCTCCGCAGGTTATTTTGAATTCAGAGTTGTCCTTCTAGATCAGTTGCCATCCAAGGCTATAGAACCCAGTGTGCCCTGCTATTTACCCATAGCTGGAAGGAGAAGAAGAGAATCCACACTTTTCTCAAGTGTATTAGCAAGTAAGGGAATGTAATGGATTCGACTGGAATTCGAACTCGGCTCTCCGATTCCTCAATCCAAGGCACTAACTATTCACATCACCAGAAGCAAGCCGATGATGCCACTAAAATGCAACGGGCTACAGGGAGAGAAAGAGAATATTTTAGAAGGAACTAGAAATCCAGTTCTAATAGGGAAACAAGGGATAAACCGCTACTCCGGATAAAAATACTGGAAAGGAGTGTGAACCGGACGATATGCAAACCTATCTACTTCTACCGATGAAAAAATTAAATAAATAGTAAATAAAATTACAAAGTTTAGGCGTAGAGGTTTCAGGTATACAATTGAAGTAGATTTTAGAAGAAACCGGAAACCCGCTCTTAAACAGGAAACAGGAAATTAAAAATGGCCGGTGAACGGGCACTTCGCTACACAGTCTTTTCCCTAATGTCCCTATGGTCTAAAGCATTCCTGTGCGATAGTAAAAAAATAAACTTTTCATTATTTCAAATATTAAATCGTATCCTTTGGTAATACGCATTTACACTTCCAGAGTATTTATTGCCGAACAAATAAGAAATTGGGATCCATTTTTTTTTAATACCTAGGGGATTTTGTGCGTTTATCTCTTTCTCTTTTAATAGCAAGATAATATATGTCATAAAGTGACAATGATTGTCACTTAAAGATTTCCCTAAAGTCTTCATAATGACAACTCATCCATACAAAACTAATGCAAGAATTTTGGTTATATATTTTTTTTTAATCATCGAATCAAAAATAAGATTAGATAAAAAACAAATTCGGAATAATCTGGGATATTTGTTGTTATTTTATTTCTGTATTCTCTGATCGGCAGTTTTAAGCCAATGGCTGTCAGTTCTTTCTCTAATCTTTGCTCTCTGCAAATCAATTTATCTTGTTCTGGCGAGTGGGATTGTTTGGATACCAGAATGTGAATAATTCAATGTCATTTACGTTTTTTCTTAATTTTACTGTTTATGATTTATGATGCTATTGTCTCCGTGGAAAACAAGACTAAACATGTAACTAAACATGTAACTGTTCTCGCATGGCTGTAGAGAATTA
This sequence comes from Acanthosepion pharaonis, assembly GCA_903632075.3. Lineage (NCBI taxonomy): Eukaryota > Metazoa > Mollusca > Cephalopoda > Sepiida > Sepiidae > Acanthosepion > Acanthosepion pharaonis. The sequence continues at coordinate 2,250,355 of CAHIKZ030000333.1, read as the reverse complement.
CACTTTCTTAAAGACTGTAATCCCGGAGATGATAAACTACTACCCACCATTCAACTCCCACTCGTCCATATTTTTTAATAGGGCCAAAAACCATACGTCGCCTATATTTCTTAAATTTCAATCTATATACAGAATCCCTGACAAACGGACTAAGAAGGCTTTCCGGATATGAGGAATTAGTTACAAAGTCCAGATATGAGGGATTCCTGATATGAGGGATTCCGGATATAAGGAATTGGTTACAAGGTCCGGATGTGAGAGGTTATATTTAGATTAAAATAAAAGAACTGAAATCAGGTTTAACATTTATTTTTAATGTTTTATGGTAAATTAAATAAGCTAATGGGTAGTGAAATATAATGGAATTTATTTTTAAAAAAAGAAATGTAATGTTAATGAAAAAAATAATGTAACGAGGATCTTTTAATATCTATTGCATGATGACTCTTTCTCTTGTAATGTCATTCTCAACTTGTTCTTGAAAATGTTTGAACGAAAGACACTTTTTAAATCTTCGTGGGTTATTGTAATCGTCATAGCTGAATGTTGGCTTTCTTTCCATAAAACTGACAAACTTTTCAATAGCTTTTTCAATTTCAGTCCAGCTTTCATCGCAATCCTGTTTTTTTATTTCCTTGTTCATTGTCACAGTGTGAACGCTGGAGAAGAGTTTCTTTGGAAAATTTTGTATCTTATTGACATTCCTGTGTTAAACTCAGCCATTAGTTACAATTAACTTTCACCAGCATTTAGTCTTTTTAAAATTTCCACTTTTTGCGATAATTCCAAAGTTGTTCTTTTTCTTCTTATTCCAATCATGTTTTGCACCAATACAAGCCATAAGCATAATGAATTATCTGAAGTAAATTTTCTGAAAAACAGAAATTTCAAATTAGTTACACTCAAATCACCCAAATAGTTCAAATATACACATCACAATCATTTCCGGATATACGGGATTCCGGATATGAGGCACTCCGGATATGAAGGATTCCGGTTATTAGGGATTTCACTGTATTGTTTTATTTGAAGTGATTATATATAGATACGTGAGTATCGTAGCTTTTACGTGGTGAGTGGAATCGGCGTGCCAATTTCAAATTCTAGTTCAGTTCTTTGTTTTCACATGCGGTCAAATAACCTTAATAAAAGTATGAATACATCTCTTGTTTTTCCAGGCATGGGTTAAATAGAAACAGAAAATGGGCTCTATAATCGTGGTTAGCAACAGTTCCTAGCGTTGAAGGTTTACGGATACCTCACCTTAAAACTCCGGCTCCTCTGCGATCACCGAAGTTAAGCAGAGTCGAACCTTGTTAGTACCTAGAAGAGTGACCGCTTGGGAATACCCGGTGCTGCAAGTTTGGATGTGTGGATAGTGTATTGGATAATGGCTCGGAATTGTTAATCGGACAGCCCAGTTTCAATTCCAGTTAGTGTTTATTATGTTCATTTGTGCGTACATACTATCGAGAACGGTATGAATCCACCTCTTCTACCCCCAGATATGGGTTAATTAGCAAAACTTTTAACATTAGAAATATTATTATCTCCAAAAATAAAATAAAATTGCGTACAAAGTATTTAGATTACTACATTAAATAATCCATAGAGGTTGATATGGCGCTAAATAAAATCAACCAACCAAACAAAACAAATAGGCGTGGGCTGACATCTCCCTTCCGTAAAAGGATATTTCTTACAAAAAAACAGAGCTGCAAAACTTCCTAATTGAGGCTGTGACCCTATTCTTCATACGAGCGGCTTATGTGAAAGAGGTTGAGGAGTAGTCTAATGTCACTAAGGAGGAGGAGCCTAATGGCACTAAGGAGGTTGAGTCTAATGGCACTAAAGAGGAGGGGCCTAATGGCATTAAGGAGGAGGAGTGTAATGGCACTGAGTAGGAGAAACCTAATGGCACTAAGGAGGAGGAGGAGGAATCTAATTGTATTGAGGTGGAAGAATTTAATGGCATTGAGAAGAAGTATAATGGCACTGAGGGGGAAGAGTTTAATAGGACGCTGGTGAAGGAATCTAACAGCAGTGCCAAGGAGGAGTCTAATGGCGCTGAGGGGAGGGATATGATGTCACAGAGGAAGAGGAGTCTAATGGGCCTAAGAAAGTGGAGGAGGTGGAGGAGTCTAATGTTAATGAAGAGGAAGAAAATTCAGTCAGTTAATCGGCCTACGCAATAACCATTTGTGTAATCATGTCTTTTTCAATTCCTGATTGACTACGCAGAAAATGTCTTCGCAGTAGGTTGACATTTCTTTCTGCAGTAGACTGACAACAAACAACGAATCAAAGACTGATATTCAACCCATAGTTGTGGGGATATATGGATTCATGACTTTCTCAAATGTATTTGCGCATAAATGAATGTAACGTACTCGGACTTGAATCCTAGCCGATATCCATAACACCATGGCGGAAGATTATTATGCATAAATCCTTTTCAAATCCTTTTTCATGTTTCATTGAGACCATATTGTTAATAAAAGCTCACCTAATACCAGGCCCAAAAGTAACACATTATAGAGGGTTACGAGAACTTTTTTTTGGAGAAAATTTAGAGGAGGTCAAAAGTGTAAATTATAGGAATAATGAAGATAGACAAAGGTTGAAGGAAGATTTTGAAGAGATTAAGAAAGTAGTGATTGGGGAATGATCCTGTCGGTAGTTTGATCCAGTTGTAACCTAGAAAGGATTACTGAATGAGGAATAACCAAAACGGAGATTAGAAATGAAATGGTAATCTTTATATCATCAACAAAATACAACACTCGTCAGTGGCGTGAAGCGGGAAAACCACTGCTAGTGTTGGACTACTTAAACAGCATTTTGCCACGACTTATAATAGTGTCCAACGTATTTATAATTATTAAGACATACCCATTAGTGTTCATAGGTACGGTATATAACACACACACACACGCATATATATATATATATATATATATATATATATATATATATCTATTAAAAAGTGACACTTTGGTGAACAATGAGTTGCAACAGTCTTTTGCATGCTTCAACGCAAATTTTATGCCAGATGATTGCGTTCAATCATGAAAGAGATTGTTGCCATGTAATGTTGACTCGGAGCCCACCACTTTTTGCATGAGCTCTGTCTCTAAGATGAAGCATATATTCCCCATAAATATAACATAATTTAAACTTACATTTTAACCATATATATATATATATATATATATATATATATATATATAATTATTTACTAAAAAATTATAACATAAATATGTTATAAAATCACTACAAAAATAACCATTTTGTTTCAACACCTCTGGCGTCTTATCAAGTGGTGATGTTGAATGGAGATTCTAGAATAAAGGTTTTAAAAGGTTCAAATTAATTATCCACGCCGTATAAGGGGTAAAACTGTTACATGAGCTGAAATGATCAATCAAAATACAAGTATACGAGAATTCAAGAAACTTGATAACGAAGTAAAGTTATAATAACTATTAAATGCCTTAAAGCTGGGTTGATACTAAAATAGAATTTATTCTAACTAATAAGTATTAAATTGTACGAATAAAATTTGAAATTAAAATTAAAAACTGCCCATTTCAAAAATGTAAATTTAATCTATATTAAGTTTGAAATTTTAAAATTATTGGGGAAATAAGAAAAAAATATATGTTATTCTATTCATTCTGTTTCTATTGAAATTACGTTGGAATAAACGTTAAGATTGACTGCCCTTAACTTAATGACAACCTAGATACAAGTGTATACATGGGATTATGACATCTTGCGAAATACAATACAAACACAATCAGATTATAATACATAAACACGCAGACATATTTAGATATATACACACACAAAAAGTGACGAGACAGGAAATATTTGCACGACCATTTACAAAAAAAAAAAGAAGAAATTTTTAAAAATTTAAACCACATACATACACAATGAAATATGCGTGCAAGTTACTATACACACATATCGAAAAAGAAAGTACGTATACACACATACATTGACATAGACACTCGCTCTACTCTGTATTGAGCACTATTTTAAGAATAGTAATTGTTGGTTATTGGAATTTATTCCGTATACACCAATCATATACTTGCATAATAACCCCCCATATATATATATATATATATATATATATATATATATAGCATAATGAGAAGCCATGTATACTTTCTTAATATGTATATATAGAAAAAACAACTAAAAAGTTGCAAATTAAAAAAAAATAATAATGTATTTTTAAAAATACTTTCATAAAAACATTTTTTTAAAATTTGCAACTTTTTAGTTGTTTTTATATATATATATATATATATATATATATATTGTTACGAACTTGTAGCATATAGATGAACCACGGGTTCTAAAAAAAAAGGAAAACGTGGTTTCTTTTCTCGGTCTTCACTCAGAAATGGAAGCGACACAAGGGAATCAACGAAGAACAGACGCAAGACGATGGATTTCAAAATTAAACATTTATTTATAAATATATATATAACGAAACAAAGAAAGAAAAAAAAGAACATTCATTTAACAAAGGGGAGGACATCAGTAAAGAATAGAAGGCGCGAGCGAATACATACATATATGAAAATAGATCGAGCCAAAAGAACCAACTTATCTTGCAGTCGGGCTGGTATCTTCACAAAGTTTTGATTCGCCGAAGCGAGAGTTCTGATGATAAATCAGTATCTTGGCCGGCCGACAATGTTCCTGGATTCTTCTTCTTTTCGCAAGTGTTCGTGGGTCCCCAGCATTTCATAGAGGCATTTGGTTGGGTTGATCAGTCAATAGCACCCTTTCAATCACTGGTCGATAGACTTCGTGGTCTTCCTCATCTCAGTGGGCGGTCTGACGATTTTTTGCCCAGCGATGTTCAACTGCCGCTGGTCAGAGGGAAACTGAAAAATCCTTCTTTGGTTTTCGCTGTCCCCACAGACAGTCACGTGGGTTCCCTTCGTCCTTGACCGGGTACGCAGGAGAATAGGGCGCAAATCACGCAGTGTTTGTGTGATGGCCAAAAGTTCAACGCATGCTCCGTACGTCCCGATCACGTGAATCGCAGCATGAGACCCTGATGGTGTCTGGAGTTTACTCATGGTCAAACGCGAAATCTTAGAACCAGGTCATCCTCACGTCGGGTCACTTCTAAGTTCACGGGCCCTTGGCTGGCGGGTGGAAGAGAGGATAGGGAGAAAAGAATTTGTGAAGAGAAGAGGGGGGTATGGCTGATCATAGAATATATTCGCTCGCGAATCGGAAGCATTGGATTAAATTTCTGTTTTTATCTATTTATTTATCTTTCTTTTATATCTAACTAATTTTCTCTTTATTTAAGATTTTACTTTAGCCTAACACCTATATGGTTAATGAAATCGTTGCTACGTGACAATATATATATATATGCTGTGACTTAGAAAGGAATACTGAATGAGGAATGACCAAAACGGAGGTTGGAAATGAAATGGTAATATTTATAACATCAACAAAATACAAGACTCGCCAGCAGCGTGAAGCAGGTAAACAACTACTAGTGGTGGACCACAGAGACAGCATTTGCCCCCACTTACAATAGTATCCAACGCATTTATGAGGATTGGGACATAATCATTAGTGTTCATAAGTACCGTATATAACAGATTCCCAAGATATTTATTGTCGAGAAGAAGCTTCTGAGTGGAATACGAATGGAATAAGTATAATTCTATCCAGTAGATATGGCATACCGGGTCATAGATATAATTCTATCCAGTAGATATGGCATAGCGGGTCATAGATATAATTCTATCCAGTAGATATGGCATAGCGGGTCATAGAGATAATTCTATCCAGTAGATATGGCATAGCGGGTCATAGAGATAATTCTATCCAGTTGATATGGCATAGCGGGTCATAGATATAATTCTATCCAGTAGATATGGCATAGCGGGTCATAGATATAATTCTATCCAGTAGATATGGCATAGCGGGTCATAGATATAATTCTATCCAGTAGATATGGCATAGCGGGTCATAGATATAATTTTCTGAACTTCTGGAATCTAGTTCGTCTGAATATTTACCATGGAAATGGCGACAAAGTTTGGCTTGCGAGGTTGCATCTGTGGGATAGGGTTTTAGAGTTGGAAAATAATTAGTCACCCAGAAAAACCGCGTAAATGCTTTTGAACTCACTCTGAAATTCTGGAAAGTGAAGATCGTGTAACTCTAGTCCAGATATGACATTTGGTCGAAGGACATTTGGCCAAACGGACATTTGGCCAAACGGACATTTGGCCAAACGGACATTTGGCCGAACGGACATTTGGCCGAGAGACATTTGGGTGAACGGACATTCGGTCGAACGGATATTTAGCCGAACGGATATTTGGCCGAGAGACATTTGGGTGAACGGACATTTGGTCGAACGGATATTTGGCCGAACGGATATTTGGCCGAACGGATATTTGACCGAGAGACATTTGTCCGAACGGACATTTGGCCAACGGATATTTGGCCGAACGGATATTTGGCCGAGAGACATTTGGGTGAACGGACATTTGGTCGAACGGATATTTGGCCGAACGGATATTTGGCCGAGAGACATTTGGGTGATACATTTCACCAGACGGACATTTGGCCGACGGACATTTCACCGAAAATGTACAAGTAAAAATAGTAACATGCAACACTTTAATTATTAGGTAAAATAGTCCTAATAATTTCCACTGAATTTCAAGTGATTAAATTACTAAATCTAAATTTAAAGTTAAATGTTTTCTTATTTTAATATTTGTTTAATGAAATTAGTATTTTTAAAAATATTTGTGTGTATTTGGGTAAAAAAAGTAGTATCTAAATATTTAAATTCATATTTAACAATAAGATAAAAGTTAATTCATCCTTTTAAGATAATGATCATTAAAAGCGAAATTGAAAGATCTTTCGTAAAAGCTTAAGATTTTTGCTGCATTAAAATATGATTTTTCTCAAAATACTTATCATCTTACAGTAATATTTGAAGCCAAATATAATATATACAGAACAGATTTAAAAAAAAGAAAAATTTTAAATTAATACAGTATATAAATATAAATATATTTAGCACATTACGAAAAAAGAGTGTGACATACATTTAAGTATGCCACTTCGGCTAAATGTCAATTCGCTTAAATGTCCGTCGGCTAAATGTCCATTGGCCAAATGTCCGTTGGCCAAATGTCCGAGTACCAATATTAGCCGCCTTCTTATAAGGAAACACTCGGCATTCATTGATCAAGCATCCAATGTCAACGTCTTTTTTCTCAGTGACATGGGTTGTTATCGGGTGTTTCAGTATTGAAGGGAATTTCCTTCCTAACCTTATGATTGAAGTAGTGAAGAAGGTCAGTATATCATTGTTCTTTCTTCCAGTTACATGTGTTCTCCATTTCAGTCGTTGCCATTGTCGAAAGTCCTCAAGTGCTGCTGTTTCTGTGATCTGGTGCAGTTCTTTTTATTAGATATTCTGTAGAGGCAGTCAACAAGAGATCGGACGAAAGATTGACTTTTCCAACACCCAGAAGCTTCACTCGTTCACAGTGATTGATTTGAGAAAGCAGATGTATAGAGCTGGAATTTTAGATGTTTGTCGGCGGGTATGATACTCATATGAAATCTCGGTTTGTGTAGGCTATTTAACAATATGACTCAAGTTTTCAGTTCAAACAGGGTATTCAATTTCCTTATCTCCTATCCTAAATTCGATATAACTAATTCTTTCATCGAGCTATTTGAAGTGTTAGCTATTAACTAAATCCCCATCCTGAATATTTATAATGGAATGAGTGTTGATGCTTTCATTTTAATTTCAGGTGATAGTTTGTGTTTCAGAATGACTTATCTTGAGTCGTATTTATTCAAACACTTGGTAAATGTTGATTTTCTTTTCAAGATGATTCTGATCCCAACAATGACTAAAAAGGATCTCTGTTTTCTATTTATAGATTCGTTTGGAATGTGGCATGAAATTCTTAAATGATCAATTCCCATCTCATCACATCTATGCTTGTACATGTGAAGTCTTGGAAAAGATTAAATAGACTGGAGCATTCATTTCCTTATTGATGGGAAGTGTCTAGCTTGGTTTCGGAGGTATTTAATATTAAAAGAAAATTCCCAGTCGACGCGAAGTGCTCAGCTACAATTCGAAATGCTCGACTTTCTGTTCAATAACATGAACAAAATGAAACTTCAAAGAGGAGAAACCGATTTTTACAATGTTTTCCGAAGAAAATGCTATTCTAAAATATATCCTTTAACCTTTAAACGACACTTGATTTAAAGTTTACGTCACTGCATATTTATACTCGTTGACGCAGTCCGTTCATGTCTTATCGATATATAAAATGAATAATTACTGGAATCTGATTGTTTAGTTGATGAAGGGTGGCAGTAATTGCCTGGACAGGTTTTTTCTGATCGGATGGAAATGTTCTGAATTTCGAAATCACCAATATCAATGTTGCGAGTTTAAAGCTTTACAATGATTCGTAAGGACGACGTATGTGTTAACCAGAAATACATAATAACTTCTGAACTTCTAAGCGTTTATAAAAAAAAGTTTGACATTTTAGTTATGGCCTAAAACTAACTGTGAAAATTCCGTTGAAGATAGTCCCCTGATATGATACCTCTTTCCCATCCGTGTCCATTTCAATAGTTATAAAAAATATCCGTATTTTTAAACATTATAACACAGTTGGGTTTTAAATCCAGTCACAAAACATTTGAGATCGTCCATTCGATCTGCTTTCAAAGAGACTGATAAAGAGAATTGAATAAAAAAGTCAAGAAAATACATGAAGATTGATTTCCCAATTTTCCATTTCTAGACAAAACGCGATGTGCCAAATGGATAGAACAAGCCATTGGTGTCGTAAACCGTCTTGAGATAATGAAATAATAAAAGAAGAAAGTAGATTTATGTTTTTTAGTTAGATTCTATGTTTAAGTGATAGTCACACGGGAATTTCCAGATAGCTTTTCAGACATAAACTCATATTTTTAAAAGGACACGTCCAAGAAGGAACCAAACGTTTTCAGAACGATGATGGTTTTGATGCATCACGAATATCTGTATAAATTGGGTTTCAAAGACCATTATTGGTAAAGTGACATTTTTACTAACCAGAGCATAGCCAACTGAAAACTTGTGGTGTATTTTATATGGAACATTTTCAATGCCAGGAAGATTCTTTGTACTTTGTTTCGTAAGAAGAAATACTATTTCTGAAAATAGGTTCTCTGCATGAAGCAGACATTTCATATTAAGTTTTTGCTCATAACTTTTTCGTAATTAAATTGACAAGAATTTCAATTTTTGTGTTACAGAATATTCATAACATACATTCTTCGAGTGCTCCAAGACGAGTTGTTAGTGACGTTCTTCTGGTTTCACAAACAGTTTTATGTTTTTTAACAGGCTTTTTCCCGCCAGTTAACTCCACGTGTTCTGAACGAGTACAAGTTCTCATCTCGGTGGTCGCGTAAAACGAATTCTTTCGACATGCATTTCTTAGCGTTGTTTTTTCGTTTTGGCAGTTTTTTTAAAAAATGTTTCGATCGTTTGCCATCGGTCATTGAAATTCATCCACGCAAGTATATGGTCTTATTTCTTCTGTTTTTTTGAGAGATTATTTGAAGCAGTTTCCATCTTTTTGAGTGGCAATTCGTTATTTGCCGTCTTATTTCACTTTTAATTCCTTAATTTTATGCTCCGGTTGTTACTTTCTATCTGAAGATAATATTCACACTTATCACGTTTTTATCTTCGGAGACCTGGGAAAGAATAATAAAAATATAAACTAAGAATATAGAATATCAATCTAATCCCGTTATTCTTTAATAGCGAAACTCTATTCTAACAATTATCTTTGTTATATTTTGCACGTCTCTCTGCATCCTGAATAGCAACCGGGTTTGCTAGGCATAGACCCCCCCTGCTATGTTCGCCATTTGTTCTCTCTTTATCCTGGTCTATCTAAGTTGCATGCGATACTACACCTCTCTGAATCGGAGAGGGCGTATACTTTTCTCAGTATTTGTGGAGCTACTATTATATTCGAATTACATATTATGCCATTTTCTATGGTTTTGGGTCGTCCATCGAATTTAAGGATCCTATCGGCAACGCCATTGTTATCTTTTGCATATCTCTCTGTGTAATGGTAGTCGTATTACAGTCTCCCGTGTCCTGAATAGTAACCGAGAATGTCAGGCATGGTCCTTCTATGTTCCTCAATTCTTCTCTATTTATACTGGTATATTTAATTTGCATATGATACTACACTCTTTTTAATTATTTATGTCTATTAAGACGAAGAAAGAAAAACGGGATTCTAGTTATTTGTCTAACTTTTCTGTCTATATTTATATATTATATCTTTACAAATTACTCCTACTTGGCATATTCTTTTAATCATTTCACCCCAAGCAAAGTAATAAATGTTGCAGTTTTTTGTTTATATGTATCTACTAGTGAGTTAGCCCAAATTACTTGACTCACTTTATAGTCCACCAATAGAAGGTTAACCAATCAGAAGACGTAGAATATTCAATCCGTCTTGTATAAAGGTGGCCATTTTGTCTACTCTAACCGAATGTCCAGTTTCAGCTTGTCAGGCGAAGAGAAACAGAAAGACAAACTACGCTCTGCTACTTTTACCAAAATATCCACTGCTAACCTGAACAACGCTTCCCTACTGTCTTCGAAATATTCACTGCTAACCTCTGAATTCTATACACGAAGACGACCGTCATCATGAACAACAATAAATCCACTAAGAAGCAAGGGATTACTGAGTGTTAGAGAATATAAGAAAGCAAAACACAGCATTAACACGTTGGTTCCGAAGCCTTATTGTCTTGTCCAAGGGTCCCAGAACAATATATTAGTTAATTTTGGTACAAGTGATTTGTTTTAACATTGTTTCATATATGAGGTAAAGATAACATAGGTAGTATTTATTAACCACGACCCACCGTTGCGTCGTGCGGTAACTGTGTCCATTTGAGATGTGAAACGAATGCATGGTACAGATCTGTATATGTAAAAATAAGGACATGATCCCCCTCCCCCCAAAAAAAAGAAACAAAAACAGCAGCAGAATTTACAAAAGGAAAATGAAATAAAACAAAAAAAAATGAGGGGGGAAATATTGTTCTGGTGTACCACGATCTCATAAGTCATCAATCATATCATCCCACTCCCAATATTCCTTATAAAAATGAAATTAGAACAGGATCTACCGGTAGGTCATGTAGGCCTTGCAGACAGACCACCACAACCCTCCGATGGGTCGTGTGTGGGGCAACGTGTTAAGGTAAGAGTGGTCCTTGGGCCTTGTACAGGGTGAACATCAACGTAAAAAAGTTATGTTTTTGGCTGAATATAAAATCTTCAACATTCACGGTGAGAGGTTAATTAACCTTAATAATTGTAGAGCATGGGAGTAACGGTGGGGAGGTTCGATTCGAAGAGCGACAGAGGATTAACAATTGAGAAATGCAGTTTACATGGGAAAAATTTTTCAAGCATGAAGCATATTCGAACTCCATATTGCTTGGTCTTAAGTAGTCAATATTTACCATCAATTTTATTGAGAGGAAAGAGCAATTCTGAACCACAGTTTGACATGTGTTTATTTCAGTTTTATAAGGATTATTGTTTAAGATATCTGGTTAAATCTAATAGTTTGTACAATTCACTCTTTTATAATTATCAAATGTATCCTTTCGTCTTGTTATCTTAGCGATCAGGAAGCTTAAATTCAATATGATGACATTTTCATAATTCTTTTGAGATTCTTTAAACCCCGTGTGTATTATGAATCCGGTCCGAAGAATAAAGTGTCAAACACTGACATCTGAAAAGACTGTTCTGGGATTAGTTTATACATTCCGCCTTTGTCGCCTGTTGTTCAGGATTTGTTCACATTAGAGGTCTGAGATTTTCTTCTCAACATGGCGAAAATGATGTTCAGACACAACGTTTGTCTCTGTGTCTGATATGAAGAATCTTTTGTGAACATTTCAATGACAGAAAAAGAATATCAACTTGATTTGCGAAGAGTCGAGAAAAAACAACAAATATGGCAAAGCATTCTAGCTTTAAAAGTACACAATTATCTATCTATCTATCTATCTGAGTCATTTCATATCTATCTCAATCACTTCATGTCTGTCTGTCTATCTATCAAATGACATGTTTTATTTATCTTTCTATGTATCTATCTCAGTTACTTCATGTCTATCTATGACTCTGAGTCACTTCATATGTATGTACCTATCTATCTCAATCACTTCATGTCTATCTAAATCTGAGTCATTTCATTTCATATCTATCTATCTTTCTGAGTCATTTCATTATCAATTTATTAATATCTATCAAACTCTTTTGGATGGTCTCCTTGTTTAAATTGCAGAATGCTCCCACAATCCTTGTCTTCAGTTCATCCATGGTACTACAAGGAGTCTTTTTGGTCTCTCGCTCAAATGCGACTCACGCATAACAATCGAGGCGATTACAGTCCGTGGAGTTAGATGGCCAAATATAAGAGGGGATATGATCGAATAAATTCTCTGTCAGCCATAACTCTGATCTCCTGCTTGTTTGGCTTGGTGCAGTGTACTGTTTCCAGACAATGTGTCTTCCAGCAACCATCCTCTTAATCTAGGGCGGCACTACCTTCTCAAGGGAATTGATGTAGGCCTCCTTGTTCAGTTTGAGGCCATGTGGGAAGATTAATGGAGGCATAACTTCTCCATCACTAGTGATCACTCCAAACGCTTTAGTTATTACCATTAGACTCATCCAACTCTTTTCGAATCCTCTGCACTGACTTGACATCCAAGCACTCTGAAATATTCGTATCGCAGCTCCTGGCGCGAATATCAAGCAGTACAGCATATCTTTTCCGCCGGAGTGAATTGTGTTATGGTGATCTTTTTGCTCGCAGACGGCGTCCAGTTGCCCCGACTATACCGTGTAACTGACAAATCATAAACCAACAACGCGCATGCAGGAAATTATATATATATATATCTACCTGAATTTCACCCCAAAAAAATAATTTCCATACCTGAAGATGACTGAATGTACATTTGAAAGTACTTGCGTATTAAAGAAAGATCTTATATAGCTTATATAACATAACATTCATTCAGTGATTTGTAGGTTAATGCACCTTTAAAATTTTGTTTGCGAAGGGATTTCGACCATTTTATATCATTGACTTTACTAACCTACTTTTTGTATGAATGATATAATATATATATTTAAATAATTTTTTTATGTTGCAAAATTTAATGATATCTAAGAATAACCAAAATTTATATGGCATTTTAAAATGCTAAAAAAGAACAACCTGTTTCGTCCCAGGACTTATCAAGTTTATATTCTGGGATCTAAAAAGATATAAAAGCGTGTTAATTAATATAACGAATGGAAAGAAGAAAAAATATGACTTTCAAGAAAACTAGAGTCCAATAACATACAGGCCCAATAAGCATTTCCTCTGTTTACAAAGGGAAGGCCCACGGGATCTGATATACAAGGACTCTAGAACCTTGAGGTGATATGAGGAGTGGGACCTAGATAAAATCGAGAAACGGTCCACCCTAAAATCAAACACACAATTCCTGCTATTTATTACATGCTCTACAAAAGAAAAGCCAGAGGTATTTGTTAGCTGACTTTTCCTGACATCCGGATTCAAAATCCTGGTGTGTGGGCGGAGATAAGTGTTGTTTTATTCTCAGATCCAAACGTTGGGATGTCCTCCCTATGTAGTCGAGTCTACAACTACACTTATATTTATAAATCCCTGAATTAACCTGATGGGGTGGGGGAGGACGTCCTTACGAATTGAAGAGAAAACAGGACGGATAACAAATATTACCCGAACATTAGCCGAAAAATAACAGCTATTAATCACACGCCAAATTCATATCGATAAAGACAGCATCTGAATTAATAAAGGGAAGACGCAAATAAACTGGACATTTTTCAACAAAATGCGGCTTAACCCTATGAAATTTATTAATGACATCATGGATAACAGAATACAAAACAGCCAAAGGATATCCATTTTTAGAAAGTGTCATCTTAATAAAATCAATTTCACCGCAGAGAAAGCTATCAGAACAAATCATAAGTGCCCTATGATTTAGGGTCTTAATCAAATTAAACTTTTATTGTCTAGGACAAAAATAATCCCAACGTGTATAAAGTCCCAAGAACGATGATACATAAGAGGACAACCAATACAAGAAAATAAGGAAGCCTCATGAAATCCGACAAAACTATTCGCTAATGCTGGACCCAAAGGCGAACCCATCGCTACACCGACGATCCGCCGATACATAATATTATCAAAACTAAATTCGACAGACGCGGTGGCGAACATCATGAGATCCACAAACATATTCTCAGGAAGAATCAGAGACAAAGAGGTACGATACAGCATATCGCAACGGATCTCAATAATCTCAGACAGGGGAACACAAGTAAACAAGCAGCAGATAGCAAACGAACACATGAACCCACCACCAATAAAAAAACTACGTATAATTTCAACAAAGGAGAGGGAATCTTTAATAGAGATTAATTGGTTCAGAGGGTGAGTCTTTATTTATTGGTTCAGAGGGTGAGTCTTTATTTATTGGTTCAGAGGGTGACTCTTTGTCTAGACGAATTTGACGTGTGATTAACAGCTGTAATTTTTCTGCTAATGTTCGGGTAATATTTGTTATCCGTCCTGTTTTCTCTTCCATTGGTAAGGATGTCCTCACTCACCCCATCATGTTAATTCCGTGATTGATAAATATAAGTGTAGTTGTGGACTCGACTAGATAGGGAGGAAGTCACAACGTTTGGATCTGAGGATAAAACAACACTTACCCCTCCCCCCAGAATTCTGAATCCGGATGCCAGGAAAAGCCAACTAACCAATACTTCTGGCTCTGCTATAGCAGATCATGTAATAAATAGCAGGAATTGTGTGTTTGATTTTAGTTCGGACCGTTTTTCGTTTTTATCTACGTCCCACTCCTCATATGACACGAAGGTTCTGGAGTCCTTGTATATCAAATCCCGTGGGCCTTCCCTTTGTGAACAGAGGGAATCCTTACTGGGTCTGAATGTTATTGGACTCTAGTTTTCTTGAAATTCATTTTTTCCCTCCTTCCACTCGATATATTAAATAAATTTACACCCTTATATATATTTTATATGCCAGAAAGCCTGGGACGAAACCGGTTGTTCTTTTTTAGCTTTTTAAAATGTCATAAATTCTGCTTATTCCTAGCTATCTATAATATATATATATATATATATATATATATATATATATATATATATATATATATTTAAATAAAAAACAGAACATTTAAGGTTCCATGTAATAAATTATTTCACCAGAGCCCTGTGGACTGCGGATCATCAGACTTTACTTCCAAACAAAAAATGAAAAGATATTTACACATTTTTGACGGGCGGTATTAAACATATGTAAATTAACGAAGTGAGGAAGTAAAGTCTGATGATCCGCAGTCCTTTAAAAGGGCTGTGGTGGAATAATTTATTACATGTAACCTTAGAGTGGTCTGTTTTTTATTTAAATTATTTTCTCTGGATTTACATTGAGCTCTCTGGATTTTATCCTCCTTAGGTTTACCCATACGGATTACCTAGTTTTTCATAAACTATATATATATATATATATATATATATATATATATATATATATATATATATATGTGTGTGTGTGTGTGTGTGAACATTTCATAATTTTTGCCCATCCTCAGATTTTTATGAAGATTATTTGACGAATAGTTTTCAGTAACGATATGCATATTCTTTAGTCAGGTTGATCCAAAAACGTGATAATGTCTTTTGTTTTGCCTTTAATAAAGTGCACAAGCATTTTACCTACCCATTATCTACTCATCGTAAATACGTCATTAATAAAATATACTATATCTTAAATATCTAATATATCTAGGTCAGCTGCTAGGTAAGTTGGTTCACTGTGTCCTGCGACACAATTTGTCACTCCAGAATCTATCTTATATATCTATAAAGACATGCTTAGAATACTGCTGCCACTCATCATGTAGTGCGTCTGCTATTTAACGTGACTTTCTTGGTAAAATCCAAAGAAAAATATTTTTGGTCTTGTTAGCTCTCGAATAATGGTTTTGATAGATCGACTTTGCAGGATGAGCCAGGTTTTTGATTTTTTAAAAAAAAATAAATATTCAATCTGACTGACATCTTTGTTACCCCGTCTGTTTGTTAATCATGACATTGATATAAAAGTTAAAAGCTTTAAAATATATGTGCCTTAAATCATTAAGTATTCTCACTGTTAAAATGTTAATTCGTAATCAGCAAACATTTTCTTTTAATCAATTACATGAGAATAATGTCCAAAATTTAACGTGCACCTCTCCAAAGACTGTTGCGATAATAATTATCTCAATTTCTTCTTCACCATTTTTATATCATTTCACCGCAAACAAGGCGAAAAAACCCGCCAAGTTGCAAGGGTTTACATAAATTAAAAAAAAATCAGAGACAGTAATAAAAAAACAGGATTCAAGTAGACAAAAGATAACGATTGACTTTGCATTTAATTTTTGAAGATCGTAGTTTTAACAGACGACGGAAAATCCGACATCGAAAAACGGAAGTTCATTTGTATAGTGAAATATGCCTTCCAAAATCTAAGCAAATTATAAAGAAACAGGAAAAATTTGTTAAAATCAGAAAAGATATCTAAAATGTTATGTAATATCAATTCTCGTATACGACGGTGAATTCTAGACGATTTCATCAGAGAAGTAGAAAAAAATGGTTGCAATGCGAAAAGCGGTTCTTCTGAGGGATGCTGAGAATGCCATGAACTGAACCTCTGAGACGCGATGAAGTTTAAAAGAAAATGGAAACAAAAAGGATACACTTAACGTGAAAAAGAGACAGCTGAAATATCTAGGCTCCATAACGAGAAAAGAGGGCTTAGAAATTTGAAACTCTTAGGACGTATTGAAGGCAAGAGGAACTGTGGAAAGTAGCGCATGGCAATCCTCATGAGTTTGTGTAAATGGTTAGCAGAAGAGAGATTTGCAGATATAGTAAAAAGACAATCATTATTAACAGTTAGAAAGGACAGCATATTGTGGAGAGCAATGTTCACCCACGTCCTGAAGAGTCATTGCATAGAAGAAGAAATTGACAGGAGAGCAAAGACCCGGAAGAGAATATCACCAGCAGGGAAATATATTAACGGCATACCGTTATGTATATGAATTCCAAAAGTGACATTTTAGTACAACACTTAAAAAAAAATAGATTTTTCTCTATAGAAAATCCATCAAAACTGACAAAGTTAGCCCGACTGTTGCTCTTGAAAATAATTTCCAATCAGTGGTTAACTGGGGCGAGAAATGGTTTGTAAATTTTAATACCTCGAAAACGAAACTGCTCTCATTTAACCACCATAGAGAAACTTTCTTGTCCGCCATCGGCATGGATGATGTTAGACTCCTGGAGGGCGAAACACTGCGTCTTCTTGGCCTTAAGTTTTCAACTTACTTGAAGTGGAAAGACTACATCGAATTAATACCTGCTAAAGAAAGTTGGATCACTGTGCCGTGACAGAAGGTTTTTCTCGTCAGAGTCCATCTTGCACATTTACAAATCTAACATTCATCCATACATTGGATACTGTTACCATATCTGGTCTGGTGCTCCTGCTATTCATTTCGAGGTTCTTGACAAAATCCAATGTAACCGATCATAACTTGGCATCTTGACTTCACTTATTTTCTCGTGGCTTCCCTCTGTCTTTTCTACAAATATTTTCATGGCAACTATTCCGACGAGCTTTTTTTCTCTGTTGATCGATCTACATGAATTTAAGCGTGCAATTAGATCTTCATCTAGATTCAACCCGTTTATTATTGAAATAGCTCAATCCAACTCTCCACTTCTATTCAACAGTTTCTTTTCTCGCACTTCCCACTTGTGGAAATCCGTTCCGTCTACATGCTTCCTTGATAATTACAATCATCAAAAATTTGAATGCAACGTCAATCGCTATCTTCTATCTTCTTGAATCCCGTTAATCTTTTCATCTATACTCCTTATACTCAGTCTTTTCCCTGACCTTCACTCTCTGTGAACCCCCTCCCTCTGCTTAAAAAATTCGAGGTATCAACGAAGCAAGCTGATCAGAACAATTACTTAAAATATTTATAGTAAAGGCAAAGAAAAGCCACGATTTGTGATAAAATGACTGAAGACAAGATGGGGAGTCAGGATTGATAACGTTGCAGATTGATCTTCGGATTTTCTCAAGAATCTTTGCAAATATATCAGAAGTATTAGATCAGATGTTGCCTACTTCGTAGTCCAGATTTTTTTCTCACTGGATATCAAATCATCTACAGTGTGCAATGGATAAATTGTCCTCTAAATGACGCAAAAATGAAAATAACACTGACATCTCATTTTAACAGATATATTTACTAAAATTACGCAAAAAATATCTTGAAATACTAAAGAGTAATTTTATCAGTAAAATCGCTGTTAGTTTCAAATACTGCCTCTTCTGGACGGTCTCCTTGTTTAAATTGGTGAATGCTGCCATAATCCTTGCCTTCAGTACATCTTTGGAGTTACAAGGAGTTTTGTTGGTCTCTCGCTCAGCCGCGCCCCACACATAATATGAAGGTGGTTGCATTTGGGGAGTAAGGTGGCCAAATGTAAGGGGTCTCCTGTTTGTGTGGCTTGGCGCAGAGTCCGGTTGCCAAACATAGTGTCTTTCAACAGCCATCCTCTGGACCCAGGGCAGTACTCTCTCCATGGCAATGCACCTGATTCACTTGGAGTAATCATTTTCAATCATGGCCTGGATCTCACTAATCCATTCGGGAGTTCATTTCTTATCAGAACGACCAGAATTTGTTTTCGGAGTTGCCGTATCTTTGTAATTACCATTAGACTCATCCAACACTTTGATTTGATTTAAAAACGCTCTACTCCAACTGATGTGTTTTCTACCAGTTGGTCCACAACTTAATTACATAGTATCCAGGTAGTGGGGTTGGCAGATCGAACAAAAAACCTTCGCGGGCCGGATATGGATGGTGGTCTGAGGATGCCGACCTAGGCTGTAGGGCAACTGCAGTAATACTTCATTCTTTGTGAGGATCTAGTTTGGAGATGACGGAAATCATGGACACACTTATTTGCATGTTTTTTTTTAACATTAAAAATCCGTAAAATCACTCCTGATGATTTGAGAGTAGATTTGGAAGAGAAATTCCGAGCAAAGCATTCTGCTTTATTAGCAGTAAATGATAACACTGCAAAATGGTTGAAGATTGGGGATTGAGGATGTACTCCTTTTACAAAACACTTTTACAGAACCGCCAGTAATCTCGAGAACCAAAATTGTTAGAGGCTATACCGTGTGTAATTCTATCAGCGAACACCGATTTAGCGCCGTTGCGAATAAGCTTACGTAGATTACGAGCGGATAGAAAGAGGGGTCTTTTATGATTCAAACTCTCACGTTAGCATAACCGGAAGAATTGATCCTGCGGGCTATAGCGGGTGAAGAGGCGGGGGTGAAACAAAGAGAAGACTGCAGTTTCATTTGCTTTTTCCTTGGCAGGAAATCTTCTATGCCGGCTTTCACACAGGAAGAAATCTCGGTGGTTTTTTTTCAAACCGAAGATTCACTGTAAAAAGTGCTAGAAAAAGTTAAAAAAATTAATCCTAATCAATGATCAATGAAGCATCTCAAAGTGAAACAATTCTAATTTCTCACATATATATATATATATATATATATATATTAAAAAGAAGAGAGATGCCGCAAACGTTTTTGGTTGTAATGTGAATTTTATTTTTTTAAATATTATACTTTACTTGCCATAATTTTGCTACACGGGTTTCTGGTCTCGCGACCATCATCAGGTAAAGGGTGGATCTTTCAACATATTATTAAAATAATTAATTTTTTTTCTCCTTTTACTTCTTCCTGTTTTTCGATGTTAAATATTCTCGATATGAGACATTCTCTGTTTTTGTGTTAGTAATCCGAATGTCTTTCTTGAACTGCCAGTGAAGATTTCTCCGCGAAGGGTCATAAAACAATTAAGATTGGTCCAAGAGAAATGATGAATTAATTATCGGTATCTTATCTTTTCATGTTTTAATGACCCCTGTGTGTTCTTAGATCTATTTCCATGTTTGTGTGTTTATGTCAGCATGCGTGTATATATGCGTATGTATATTGCCCTTCCATACATACGCTGTCACACTACGAGGAATTAGTAAACGCATTTGTACACATACACACACACACACACACACATATATATATACACACACACCGTCCCACTACAAGGAATCAATACATACACATATACACATACATACACATACGTACACACACATACTTCCCAAGTTAGATGGAACCAGTACACATATACACATTCACATATATATATATACACACATATATATATATATATATATATGTGTGTGTGTGTGTCTGTGTGTGTGTGTAAAACTTTCAGATAGAGTTGATCTGAAAAATCAATATGAAAAAAGACGAAAGGCAAGATTATCTTAACCGACGCGTTTCGTCCTCTGTCAGACGTTATCAACGCAAATAGTGACCCGCAGAAGACGGAACGAAAGGTTTCATCAAAATGTATTGGGATTGGTGCTATACAGCAAAAGCTACAACACATATCAATTCAGCGTTTAATCTCCTTCGAAGTAGTCTTATTCTGAACCCACTCACATTACCCAGTGTCGTTTATATTGTTGGAAGCATTCTTGGAACTTCTTTTTTTTTTTAAATAACAATCAGCAGCATCGTTGCATTCTTTTGGATGTCCACGACATCCTGAATGTTTTTTTCCTTTCAAGTGGGATTTGATTTTTAGAAAGCGGAAAAGTCACAAGATTCGAGATCTGGGAAATATGCTGATTGTCTCTCTTGGGGTGAATATTGTCCTTGGCTTAAAACTGCTGCACAAGCCATGATCCCTGATGGAACCTCCATAGTGTGGTGCAAGAAACTGCTATGAACATCACCGAGACCCGGTTACAGAGATATGATCTATAAGAATTTTATGAGACTTCACAATACATACCGACAGAACAATGAAAGCTAATCGCCCAGATATCGTGATCAATGACAGCAAGAACAGAATCTGCTTTCTAATTGACATGAGAGTCTCTGCAGATTGTAATGTATGTTCAATCTTCAAAAAACAATCAAAATAAAAGGATCTTGACATGGAAATGTGAAAAACGTGGTACATAAAGATATCTGTAATTCCAGTTGGACTTGGAGCCCTCGGATTGATTGGAATAGGGTCCGATAGACTCATTTGAAGAATTCCTTGTAGCCCACGATTTAAAGGAATATAAAAGATTGTACTCACAAGTACAGTTCACATATTACGTAGCGAAAGTGAAAATATATATAAACATATATAAAGACACACAGAAAACTCATCATTCACACACACACATACATACATACATACATACATACATACATACATATATATATATATAGAGAGAGAGATAGATAATATTAGTGGTTAATATATATATATATTTATTTATTTATAAATTCCCAAGAGGATAGAATCCAGGTAAAACTCAATGTCCAGAACAGAGTAAGAATATAATTTGTAGTTTTGATGAATTGAATCGTGATTACGATTCCAATGTAATAATTTATAACCATGGAATATTAGTGTTTGAGCCTTTTAATTGTTAAAACTGACTCACAAATGGCGCTCAGTGTTTATTTTCATTAAACAGAGCAAATCATTTCTTACAATTGGAATTAAGATGCCATAATTTATTTGAAAATTCCTGCGAATTTTAACATTCAAATTCGTAGGTGAAAATGGTCATTAACTAATGGTATCTTAATTCCAATTGTGATATATATATATATATATATATATATATATATATATATATATATATATATAAAAAACGAATAGGCACGGAGTATAGATGAAAACAAATATGAAGAGAATTGAAAGCTTTGCTGCTAAGAGAATTTGCTCACTGTGTCGTGCCAGACAATTTTTCTAATAAAAATTACTCTTACATATTTTTAATTCTACCATGCGCTTCTGCATAAAATATTTTTGTCATATTTGTTCTGGGGATTCTGCTGTATATCTTAAGATTCTAGAAAATATCCAAGGTGTCTAAAATCTTACTGGTTCGAGACTAGAATGACTTAATGTAAAATGTCAGTCATCTTATTATTTTGTTGTTTTTGTTTTTAAAAAATGATCAGTGGAAAATTTCATGAAGCCATTTTCGAACTTAGGTCTCTGGTTGGGACCCGGAAGGAAATGTGTTTACAACAGATATCAGAGGAAATAATAATAATCTTATGTGAACATGATACCTAGCCAAATGGGAGAAATATATGTTTCACAGATTTTTTTAGAATGGGACAGTGTGTCTCTCTTTAAATTTTCTATTGATATACCTGACATGATTCCCTGTGTTTGCACACAGAACCTCTCGCCTCAGTTGGAAGCTTACAGTTCCACTGAATCAAAAGGTAAACCCAATATATTGTAATTGCATTCGTTGTCGAGTCTCTTTACTCATTCAGTAGCCATGGAGAGATTTCTTGTAACAGTTTTATAGACTTGGTCTGGACAATAAACGTCGTAAATCGGATTATTATATATTTCTTTTTTTAACGAAGCTTATCTGCCAGACCGTTTTACGCCTAGAGATAAATAGTAGTTGCTTGTGGTGATGATGGCATTTTCTTTTGTCTGTTTAGCGTGGTATGTGTGTTTGGAGCCATAGTGACAGGTATTGAGCAAGCACATAATGGAATGGATTCCTTTCTAATAAAAAAGCGAGAGAGAGAAAAAGAAGATTTATATGACTCTCAAACGATTATTATGAGGAGAAATCAGATAGCTTATTATTTGATGTGATCAAGCATGTACTAGGCAAAGTGTAAAAAAGTTTTATAGCCAGTGGGATTTTGTTGACGATCATAAACTTGTTCAAATGGGCGTCTATAATAGCGGTCAGATTAATAAGCCAATCTCGCGTCGAGTGATATATATATATATATATATATATATATATATATATATATATATATATATATATTGTACACTGAGTGCTGCCTTTAATAAAATAGTGCTCGATGTATAATAACAGAGCTATAATTTATATTAATAATAACTATAGATTTTTCCTCACCAATTGCGCGCCTCTGAGATTTATGCTCAATGTAATCATAAGATGCTGATTATGAAACTGAGAGTTGTGCTACCGGCGTGCAAAAATGTATATAGATTTTTAATAATATATATATATATATATATTATATATATATATATATATATATATATATATATATATATTATTAAATAAATAAACAGATAATGAAGTCTATTATGTCTGATCATGAGTCGTTTTAATGTTCGAATGTTTGCTTTAATTTCTGGTGAAAATAAAACAAAAATTGTCCAACATTTCGATACATTTTATTAAGTTGGTCCCAAAGTTTTTTCACATGAGCCATCCTCAGAGTGGTTATGCAGACTGAGGATGGCTCATGTGGAGGAAACAAGAAAGGAAATACTTCTACATTCTCATTCGATTTCCTATATATATATATATATATATATATATATATATATATATATATATATATATATATATGTTAATAAATGGACAAGGTCCGACAATTTATTTATTAAAGACACTTTTATGTTTAACGTTTGTTATGTTTTTCTATGAAAATTTCTCGGACATTCAGGCCGGTAAATGTTATTTAATACTGTTTATCATAAACAGAGCATTTGTTTAAATACTTTGTATCTATAAATAACAACGTTAAACATGAAAGTGTCTTTAATAAATATATATATATATATATATACGGTGTGCAGCAAACGTAACTCCCATTTTATTTATTAACATTTAAGAAAAATAAACTAATTAATTAATTCCGATACTCTCAGAAAAAAATAGACAATTTAAATTCAGCTTATGTCTGGGACGTATAAGAACTGTTAGAATCAATAAAACACAATTGGATAAAATCAATAATGGATAACTGGTCTTTATTAAACATTCCCAGATAAAAAAATGAGGTGCTATTTTCATTTTAAAGGAATACGCACTTCTTCGTTGAGATTTTCTCAAAAAGCTCATGTCCGAAATGTAAATAAAGAAATTTATAAAGAATTAATTGATATATATTTAATTCGACATTTTTATTGCTTAAAACTTGATTTCGCATAAATACCCGTGTTTGAAACAGACGCCACATCTTCAAATACTGTTTATTATGTCTACCAGCCTGCGCGCTCGAGAAAACTTAAGCAAAATATGCACGCTGGCAGGGTTCAAACTTGCGTCTTCCTTTGATCGCTCGGCCATAGAGAGCGTTTTTGATGACCTTTTTTTCATTTTCTTCGGTAGGTAAGCGTTCATTATTTTAAATACTTTCAAAAGAGCTGTTTTAATATATGTAAAAATAACGTTTTGTTATTATCCTGGTACTATCCGCGTGTTTCACGCTGCGCGAATATTCAAACTGGATGTTTCTTCATTTGGGACACCCCCAATCTCAAGAGTTCTTTTACGTGTTTTTTCAGCGCGTTGGAAGTTTGAAATAATTTCCTTTTGTTGATTAAGCTATTCTTAATTTCACCGTGATTTGAACATAGGCGCAAGATATTAGAATTCTCTAGTTTGTCTACAAATAACCATCTGTTTTTTTCTTTTTTTTTTTTAGTATTCAACTGTTTATTCATCATGTCTTGTGCAAGGGTTTGACAAAACTAGGCCAGTTAGCTCACGCACCACACAGGCCCTGACATCGATGCTTCTTGCGTTTACCAAGTTTAAAATTGCGTTTGAAATAGGCAAGGATCTTCATTACATGGATTTTCTCTTGATAAAAAATAAATTATCGTTTTGATCGCATTTATTTCATTAAAATTTAATCAAACACAAATAAATTCTTTCGAAGTGTTACTCTTCGACTTTTATATTTCTTCATGTCATTTTTCTTCTATTTTATTGTGTTTTTCTCAATTTTCTTATTTTTCTCGATTTTATTTTTCAATTTCCTTTTTTTTTTTCTTTCTTCCTCTTTTTATCCTTTTACTCTATTTTCATCTTCTGCTCACTGTCTTCTTCTCTTCTATTTTGTCTTCATTCATTTTGTCTTCATCACTATTTTCTTTTTTCCTGTTTCTTCTCCCTTTTTATTTTCTTCTCAAATAAATTCTTCTACTCTTTATCTGTCATCTTCTTTCGTATTTTCTTCTTTGTTTTTTTCTATTTTCTTCTTTCCTATTATCTTCTTCTTGTCGGCTGTTTCTTCTTCACTAATTATCTCTTCTTTTCTACGTTCATTTTTGGGTCTATTTTTTTCTTCTTTTCTTCTCAATCACCCCCTCTTTCTCTTTTATTTTCTTCTTCTTATATATTTTCGTATTCCTTTATATTTTTCTTCCTCTTTTTCATCTTTCTATTATCCTTCTTCTTCTTCTTCTTCTTCTTCTTCTTCTTCTTCCTTATTTTCATGTATTTTTAAAAGAATTTTCCTTTATATTTTCGCCTGCTTTTCAATTTTCTTATCTTCTATTTTATTTTCCTCCATTTTTTCTTCCTCGTTACTTTCTTATTTTTCCTATTTCTTTTTCTTTCTCTATTTTCTTCATATTCTTTTTCTTCGCTTCTTTTTCCCATATACTTCTTTTTATCACTGACGGCACCATAAGAGTGACCCTACGCCAGAAGATTCGAGCGCTTCCACCTTGTTATTAAAAATTACGTCACTGATATTTTTCAGTTAGCTGTACGTCACACTTTGCTCCGATCTGAGCACATTTCTTGGAAATTCAGAAATATCCACACGTTTCAAAGACTGAACGGTGTTTCATCCTTGGATATGTTATGGCAAAGAATGGCGCATCTATTATTGCCAGATTCGGATTGTAAACATGTTTTGTGTCTGATGCGATGTAGGACATCCTCGAAGGACGTTCGAAGTCAACGCAATTAGGAAGTGAAGTGTGATATCATCATAAAGCTTTTCGTCAATTCCGTCACTTTCCGAGATCACAGAGATCTACTGTAATCAAATTTTTTCACACGTGTCTTTGCGTTCATATACATTTATGCGACAACAGATCCAATACTTAAGCGACAACAGATCCAACATCATTCAAGATTCGAATGAAGCTGACTGTGTACTACTACACACACTCAGATTTTTTTATCAGCCATTAATTACCTCTGTCCACAACAAATTCTTACTCAAATTTTCTATGACGTTGGACATAATGAACCAGTTTTCCCATACTGACCAATTAATTGTTGTCCTTCTGATATTTGCTATATCAGAGCCAAGTTTTACTTTTTTGACTGTCTTCAGGTATATAAGATAAAATTCCAACCTGTATCTATTGCAACCATAACAATGTTAGATATTTAGAGGATACAGTTATTATACGAGACAGAAAAGAAAATAAGGCAATTCCTACAGAAAGCAATAAAGAGAAATAAGAAGAAAGGACATCAATTGTAAAAAGACAGAATGTAACGTTTTACAAATTAGAAACACAAGTTGGAAAATTTAAATATCTCGGAGCAATAGACGGAAATTGCGATACCGAAATCCGGAGAGATATTCGTCTTTCGCATGTGCCCTGTCTCCTCAGAATGTAGGCGATCATGGTTCTCCACAATTTCCTCTCCTTTGTAGCTCTTAATAAATTTTTGTTATTTCTCATGTTCCGCATCCATTTACGATCTCACTAATTATGTCATGCGTTGTTTTCCTTTTGTCCCTCTTGCCTTCAATCTGTCCTGTAAGTATCAGATTTTCCAAGCCATCTTTCCTCATTATATTTTCTAGGAGTTTCAGCTGTCTTCCTGATGTTTACTATAACTTTCCATTGTGTCTCAATTTTCTCTAGAACTTCGTCGGTATCTCTCTATTTCTGAGATTTACATTATTCGGGCTAGTGTCCTCATCTTTGTCGCCATATTTATTACAACGTTTCGGCCGTTGTCCGCTCCGGTCTTCTTCAGGTGGTTGGAATGTCGAACTGAACCCTTTATTTCGATCACTGGGGTAGACTGTTCTAGTTCCACGTGCCATATCTAATGGATGTCAGTTATCAGTTATCTCCTGTTAATTCCCCTGTCCAAGTTCTCCACCGCCTTAACCAGGTATTGAACTCACACTGTTTGGGTCCTGCCACTGGATCTAACTAACGCCTTTATCCACTGTGCCATGTGTCCTTAAGGCAGTGGAGAACATTTAACGTACAACAGCCGAAACGTTGTAATAAATATGTCGACAAACATGAGGACAATAGTCCGAATAATGTAAATAATGTACATAATACCTCATCTCAGAAATATAGACAGGTACTGAAGTAAAATGTTTTGAACTTGAGATAATCATTTCTAATCCGATGATTAGATATCCACAAAATATGAATCTAACTAATAGTGGATAAATGTGTTAGTTAGATCCAGTGACAGGACCCAAAGAGTGTGAGTTCAATACCTGCTTAAGGCGGTGAAGAACATGGAGAAGCGAATTAACAGAAGATATCTGTCTACTCCAGTGAGTCGTCCGAATAATGTAAATAGTGAACTTCGTCGGTGTTTACATATTTGGTCAATGGTAACCTCAGTATCCTTCTGTTGAACCACTTTTCTGTTGCTTCAAGTTTCCTCTTCATATTTGAGATATTCTATGGGGACATATATTGAAGAACATTTCTGTACACTTCTTTGTTTTAAACGGAATTGTCCTGCTTCTTAGTAAACTGCTTAGTTTTTGGTAATCATCTCAGTGCATCTTCGGATTTCAGTACCACATTTTCAATCCTTTGTTAAAACTAGTCCCGGATATTTAAATTTTTACTTTTTTAATTTTGATATCGCCGATTTGTAATTTGCATGTTGGGCTCATCCTTTTGGTAACTGCCATTTATTCTGTCTTCTTGAAGTTGATGTTTCAAAAAGCTAATCGAAGTATTAAGAAATAGAAAAAAACTAGTTTGAATATGATAAAAGAGTATGTTATGCAATATCAGTCCTCCATTATCACAAAGAATGTTGAACAAGAGACTTCAGCATAAAGTTAGTTCAACAGAAGAATAAGGTGAATTCCATGAACTAAACATATGAGGAACGACTAAATTCTAGTGGAATTAAAAAAATAATGATCACGTACACTTAACATCAGAAAGAGACAGTTGGAATATATAGCGCACATAATGAGGAATGAAGGCTAAGAAAATTTGACACACACAGGACATATTGAAGGCAAGAAGGACAGATGATAACAGCACGTAATATACCTTTATTATCGCCCTTCTTGGGATGGCATTCAACAACATCAATTGATAAGACACCGGAAATGTTGAAAGAAAATGGCTATTTTTGTAGTGATTTTATAACATATTTATGTTATAATTTTTGAATAAATAATTATATTTGCTCTATTATGTATTGAGCACTTTTTAAGAATAGTATATGTTGGTTATTGGAATTTATTCCGTATACACCAATCCTATACTTGGGTATATATATATATATATATATATATATATATATATATATATATATATATATATATATATATATAAATATACATACATATATGCAAAATATATAGATATATATACATAGGTACATACACATATATGTATATTTTTTGAATAAAAAATTCCGAGAGGATAGAATCCAGGTATATATATATATATATATATATATATATATATATATATATATATATATGTGTGTGTGTGTGTGTATTAACCATTAATATTATCTATCTATCTCTCTCTCTCTCACTCTCTCGATATATATATATATATATATTAAGAGCTACAAAAGAGAGGGCGCTATGATCTCCTATTCCAGCAGATCACATCGTCATATAGAAGAGGAACAAAAAAATCTTTAATAATATTTTGGAAAAATAGATCAAGTGGATTATTTTGGGCAGTGTGGTTTTTATTTCCATTGCGAAAATTCGAAAAAAAATAAACTTTTTCAATCTGAATTGAAGATTTCTTTTTTTTTTTTTTTACTTTTCTGTAGATATTTCAAAATAATGGTCTCGTTATATTCTGCCCACAGGAAGCAAAATTTTAGAGGTGCATAAAAAATTATAAACCTTTCTTCATATTATCTACGGCATTGAAATTGTAGATTGCGTCATGGATTTGGGAAGAACTATGCGTATAGAAAATAATTTTTTAATGAGATTCGAAATTAAAAAAAAAATATGAGAAAAAGTGCATTCATCTGTTTCCTTTTAGAGATTCAAATTATTACGTGCATATATATATATATATATATATAGATAGATAGATAGATAGATAGATAGATAGATAGATAGATAGATAGATAGAGAGAGAGAGAGACATATAGAATGAGAAAGAGAGAAAGAATGAGAGAGAGAGAGAGAGAGAGAGGGGGGAGATTATTTATTTTGACCTGGATTAAAAGTGAACAATATTAGAGATCTAATACGTGAATAACCAATATGTTTTATAATCTTATAAATCCCTTATTACAAAGATTCTTTACGGATAGAATGCTAGTTTTTGCTATTTATATTCCAATGTAAAAGACAATTTATTCTCGGACGTAGTTTCAATCATTTCAAATGCAATTTGGATTCTTTCCATGGCGTTTGCTCATCTTTTTTTGTCTTTTTCGAGATCATTTCTGAATTCTCTTATATTCAATCTCAGTTTACGAAACAAGTTCTTATGACTAAAGTCCCTGTCTGATTTTATAAAAATCATGTCATCCCAAGAACGGCGATAAGGACACTCAGCGGCAAATCGTTATTGAGGGTGAAAAAAATATGAAAGAACATTCAGGGCAAAGAGGACAAAAAAAGATGGATTTAAAGAGACAGGTGACGACTGAAAGAGACAGAAAGTGACGATTGAAGGAGACAGAAGGTGGAGACTGAAGAGAGAAAGTGATGATTGAAGGAGACAGAAGGTGGTGACTGAAGGAGACAGAAAGTGACGATTGAAGAAGACAGTGACTACTGACAGAGAAAGAAGAGATTGAAGAAGACAGAAAGTGACGATTGAAAGAGACAGGCGACGACTGAAGGAGACTGAAAGTGACGATTGAACGGAACAGAAAGTGACGATTGAAGAAGACAGACGGTGACGACTGAAGGAGACAGAAGGTGACGATAGAGTGAGACAGAAGAAGACTGAAGGAGGCAGAAGTTAACGATTGAAGTTATATTTCTAAAGATCGTAGCTCTTTATTTTAATAATTTCAACCCAATTTAGGCAATAAAGCCACTAAGACGTAAAGGATAACTGAGTAGGAGAACATATGAAAAATAGAAACTATTAATGGAAGAATACAATAAAAGAACTAAAATTAAGATGACACAAGATAACGATTGACATAAAATTATTACTATCCGAATATCATAGGCGACATTTTATTCTTATTAAACGATTTTTCAACCTAATTTTCGCGACCTTTTTTTAAAGCTACCAAATTTTTTTAGCTAGAGGTGTCATTATTAATTGGTAACTAGTACTTGTTTTTAATATTCTAACTATAGTTATGTTTCATTGATAGTTCGTAAACCGACATTGAACTCCCAATCATCAGTACGCTGTGCGTGGAAAATAAGGGACAAGTGATGGGAAAACATAAAATTTCCTCTTTTGAACTCGAGAAACGTAATGAAACTTCATCCCAGGTTATACCAAGTGAATTACGAGAGATCATATCTAAAAACACTGATTCTATATTTATTGTTCAAGCTCTCTTCGAACAATATTAGTTATTTCATAACTATATTAATTTTATTAAAATATATAGATGAAGTTTTGCAAAAATTATCCATTTGTTAATAATATATTCTCCTTCGATTAAAATCGTTCTTTATTTTCACCCCAAGTAAGGCAATACGGCTACTAAGATGCAAAGGGTTATTGAGTGTTAGAGAATATGAGAGAAAAAAAGCACTATTAAGGAGAGAAAACAATAAAAGAACAAGAATTAAGAAGACAGAATATAACAATTGATGTTGAATTTACCTTTTTGAAAAGCGCAGTAGCATTATTGAGCTGGAAGGGAATTAGACAAACGCGGTAATTAATAAAAGAACATGTTAGAACTTACAGTTTAAATCTATACAATTCTAATGTAAAATGATGAGTCATTGTCAAAAATCTAGTCATTCAGTGTTGCGCTACGCGTGATACACGCTTAAGCGATCATGTATTTTTCGATGCATGACTTACGAGGCAGATTTTTTCCCTGCAGTAGTTTGCCATTTCTTTCTGCTGTGGATCAGTTGCCTTCCAAGATTATAGAGCCCGCTCTGTCCTGTTATTTATCCATAAGAAGAAGAAGATTCATACCTTTCCCAAGGGCATTAGCACGTAAGTGAAAATCAGTCAGTTATGTGCCATGCGTGAGACACGCTTAGGCAATCATGTCTCTTTCGAGACATGACTGACGAAGCAGATATTTTTCCCGCAGTAGGTTGCCATTTCTCTCTGAAGTAGACCAGTTGTTATCCAAGCTTATAGAACCCTGTCTTTTATGTTATTTACCCATAGGAAGAAGAGGATTCATACCTTTCCCAAGAGTATTAGCACGCAAGTGAATGTCAGTTAGGTATGTGTCATGCGTGAGACACGCTTAGGCGATCATGTATCTTTCGAGGCAGAATTTTTCCCCGCAGTAGGTTGCCATTTCTTTCTACGGTAGACCAGTTGCCATCCAAGGCTATAGAACCCGGTCTCTCCTGCTATTTACCCATACCAGACAATCTAGTACTGCGCTTAAATTTATAAAGTCTAAGTGTTATAGAGGAAAGTTCAACAGAACAATTGACTATAATGTACTTATAGAAAAGCCACAGGAAAATACATTGCGAGATCTCATGCCAGGATCAGTAATATTCCGCACTCATCTTTAGATGTCATCATTAATCTCTAAATATTTACCAGAAGCAGAGGAACCGATATGGCAGCCCTATTCCATGCATGAATGGTAGACTTATAAACGTATATGATAGAATCTGACGGAAAAATTATCTATCAAAGCTCAGTGAATAAACCTAGCAATTGATTTAATATAATCATTACACCTCATGTCAGCGGAAAAACGCTAGACCAAGATGGCAGATTGTCATTCCCTTTGAGGTTAGCATCAAGATGGAAAGTAAAAAGTGTTCCCTCAGACGATTAAAAGAGAACAGTTTAGTTTGGAAGCTTTAACATTAATAAGGCATTACTTGCCCCAGTTAGCAACAGACTTTAAGGTATTTTTTTGAAGAGCTGCCAATTTGGCCTTATAGAAATCATCAGACTTACAATTCAGACAAAATAAATAGTTTGATCATCAGTATAGATAACGTGTTGAGAACTGACGACATCAGAATGGTCGTTCCTGAAAATAAGGAATAACGTACGTTCTGAGAATAGAACCCTGGGATACATTTGCAGTATCACAAAATAATCTCATTTAGTTTTTGATGATCAAAATTGGCTAGTAAGCACGAAAAATGGTCATTAATGACAGCCTTCATTTCCCGATTTGAAAAGAAACATTGAATCGGTTCAAATATCCATCTAGAAATAACATAACCTTCTCCATTTTCTAAAATAATTCCATCTATGAATAAATCCTGAAAATTTCATTAAAATCCGACATTTATTTGTTATTTGCTAGAATGTACAAATCAATGTGTCTTTCACAGCAAAGAAGAAAAAAAATTCCTTCTAATTTATAGTCTATCCGCTGTAGCAACGAAAAAATAGTTTTAATCAAAATTTCGAATGTTTTAAAAAGGATTAACAAATGTATCCAGAGAGAAGAAATGTATTCATAAATTTCGCCAAGATTAATAGCGCGTAATTGAATTAAAAAAAAACCCGACTGGAATTGGAACTCGCTTTTCCGATTTCCAATTCCGAGCCATTATCCTCTTACACCACCTGCACACCCAAGCTTATATCACCTGATATTTCCGAGCAGACACAAATCTAGTTACTAACCAGGCTCGATGTTGATTAACTTTGCTGAGCTAGATAGGTAGTTAGATATATAGATATATAGATAGGTATAGTGAGAGAAATAGGGAGAAAGGTGGAGGCATTACAGGCAAAACGAAATCTAGATGATTTATTTATGCAGTTAACTAAGACGAAGTTGTTATCTGAATAAGACGAAGCGAACAAGATTTATATTCTATTCATCACGAAGCGTCAAGATTCCAAGGAAATGGAAAAAACACAAGCAATCAGATAAACCAAAAACGCAAGAATTGATCGTGACATGCCTGCAAATCAAACAAGACAGGTGAATTTCCGTGATATCGCCATAGTTTTATCGCTTCTAGCACATACTGTATTTTGGATCCAAGCGAACAGAAATGACTCGATGCGTCATGACAGCTAAAAGCGCCAACTGAACACGGGCTTTTAGTTCACCTGTTAATATATTTCCCTAAAAACTGATTTTTACAAATTTATCTCAATTCAAGACAAGTCTAAATGAAGGAACAGCATCAAAAACATAATTATCATCTGACCTTCTTCAGGAGGGCACAGCAGTCGAAACGTTGGCATAACAACAGCAAAAAATGTCCGCGTATCAGTAACAACTCTTTATTCAAGAAACTCAGAGATTAAGATTATGTTGTGCCAATCTGAGTGTGAAAAAATGCCAGCATTAATATAAAGCGGTTTACAACTTTTTTGCATTTGGGATATATTCTTTTTTCTTGGGCCTTGTCACTTCAGTGCGTAGTCGATCATCACTCTCCACCACTTCCTCTCCATTTGTTGTAGAGTAGTTTTTTACAGTGAAGGCTTGCATTTCACTAAGTCGGTCCTAAATTAGATTCGGCGTACAAAACCTTAAGAACTTATAAATAATAGTTAATGACGCAACAATCTAGTTGTGATGGTGGTTGATACTTCAATGCCCGACATCGACTGATTCACTTAACTCCACTGAGCCCCCTGGCGACTGCTACTACTACTACTTATTATATCTGGGAGAGTCTATTAACAATAGAATAGGTATGTTCCGGTATAACACCATTGTAGCTCTAAGCAACGTTTGACTCTTTATCATCATTTTTACACTTTACACAATCTCTGTTTCCCTGTGCTTTTCCTGTTTTAAGAAGTCAACTGATTAATAAATAATCTAGGTATTCTTTCCTCATTCTAAGTCCAAGACATTTATTCTGTTTATGAATGTAATTATAAGTTACTGTTTTTTTCCTAAAACCTTTCGCCTTGCATAGTGTTCAGTTAATGGTATCTTCATCATCCGTCGATAAAACCAAAATCCACATCACTTGAAATCTATCCTTCAGGTATGATGAGATTTTTCAGTATCGACTACAATATAGGAGACTAGTCATTACATACCAGATGAATACACTTCTCGCAATTTGCACTTACAATGCTCTATCACTTAATAGTGGAAGGGATATTTCGTCATTCCTATGCAACATCGGATTTTTGTGTCATGATTTTCGGCGTCAGTTATGACACTGCCGAGATAAATAAATTGCAGTGTCTGCTTTATTCGAGCGATCAGAATGTGTAGCTGATCTCTTGCAATGGAATTTTGCTGACAATCCTGGATTCTATCTTAAATTAATTGTTATTCCTCTGTTCTTGCTATCATTTATTAACTTATCCAAGAGTTATTTAAGTTTTCCTTCTGAGTTCGCCATCAACACTGTGTCATCTCTTATGTTATTAAGACAATGTCCACCAATAATCAAAAATTATAGAAATTATAGTTCTCTTACGCCTATCTCGCTTCTTTTATTTATTTATTTTTTTGTGCCGTATCCCTTTAGCTCGGGTGTGACCATGGCTCTACATTTTCCCCTTTCTATTATAGCTCTCGAAACGTTTTGTCTCTTTGCTACTTCCGCCAGGCCATGTTCTGTTATTCATTTGCTTAAGCCCGCTAGGTATGTCAGGTATTGCTTTCCTTTGTAGATCTTTCGCTCTATTTGCCTTGTGAGTATCAGATTCTCCAAGCCCTCCTTTATCATTACGTGTCCGAGAAATTTCAGCTGTGTCTCCCTGATGTTAAGTATAAGCTTCCTTCTTGTTTGCATCCTCTCCGAAACCTCATCGTTGCTCACACGCTCTGTCTTAGGATCCTTCAGCAGGGCCATACATCCGCCGCCTCGAGTCTCCTTTTCATCTTTCGGGAGGCCATCCAACATTCGCTGCCGTAAAGGAGGACAGATGTTGTTTAATACTGTCCATTATAAACAGAGCATTTACTTTCTATCTATAAAAAGAATGTATAAACATAAAAATGTCTTAATATATATATATATATATATATATATAATAGTAGGAACTGATAATTTCTCGGTTTCATTCAATACGCTAGATGTTTCATCGGTAACGTTTCTTTGTCGGATCTCGAAATGATGTGTTATGTTACAACACTAACTTATCTTTGGCAAATGGTATGTTTTGTTATCACACGAGCTTCTTTGCAGGGTGATATTTTCTGTATTCTTTTAACCCGGTCTGTTATTATTCTGGCAATATGAAAACTATATTCTGTTTGCACACGATATTCCCATCAGCAGAATGACTTTGTTATTCAAAATATTTTGTAAAGTGCGAGAAAACTTCCTTGTTTGTCGTGATAAGGTTAATTGTCTTCCATTGAACATATATGTAACAAGGCAGGACGACACCTGGCGGGTTTGATTATATTAATGTTTAGAAACATCAGTGGGTAGCATACCATATGCGCTGTGGTATTTCCTCATACATGGGAGGGGTATGTGTTGGAAACGAGAGAAAACGGATTCATTCAGTCGATGATTGAATGAATTATTGTGAAGAAAATGACAAGTTATGTATATGTTATATATTGCAGGCTCTGTCAAGTAGAAAAACTAACGATTCTCAAAAAAAAACTGGTAAATAGGAAAGTGGAAGATAATCAACGTATGCGTTGAAATTATTCTTACATGATATGTCGCTTAACTTAGATTACACTATAACCTTTGAATTTGCGCGATTGTACAAAGTATTTGATTGGTGATTTGATTTTTGTTCACTATTAGGCAGGAAATTGTATTAGTTCGTTATCAAACAGCATTTTACATTTTATTCATGCTTTTATCTATCTATCTATCTATAGATAAACAGATAGATAGATAGATAGATAGATAGATAGATAGATAGATAGATAGAGAGAGAGAGAGAGAGGGGGGGAGAGTGGGTGAAGTAATAACATAGAATTACTAATGTTTATTTAATTTCATAATGATAATAGAATATTTTAGCTCGAATTCTGAAGACTTGTAAATAAATAATCGTCATGGCGGCTAGAGTCTCTCAGATTCGCCTATTTAACATGTCGATTTTCATATATTTTCCCTCGCATCCTTATGAAAACTAGATTGTCTCTTTTGCAAGACGTGGGACCTGCTTATAACATCTGGTTCATAAAATATATTTCAAATTTTTATGGGGATTCAATTTACAAATTGACATTTAAATGTTTTTTTTTAATTTATTTTATAGCGTAATGATCTTGACTTTTTTTTTAACCATTTCGCCGCAAGCATGGCAGAAGTGCTATTAGCCCGCAAGGAGTTTGAGAGAGTGAGAGCAAGAGTAAAGAGGTGTTTTTAAGGAAAGGATATAGAGAAGGACGGGGAACAAGATCAAGACATCGGAATATGTCGATTGACATTACATTTGAATATTTGAAGATTATAGATATCAGAGAAGCAAGTAAGGGGAAGGGAGTTCCACTGTCGGGAAGTGCGAGAGAAGAATCTGTTGAAGAGGCCTTAATGTTTAAGTGTTTCGACAGTGAAATGATTGGACCGAGACGCCAACCTAGTAGCACGCTTAAATTCATGCAGTTGGAGCTTCCAGTGAAAATAGCTCGCCATGAAAATATTTGTCGAAAAAGCATAGCGAAGCCACATCACGTCTGTGAGAAAGTGGTTGTAGACGAGATGTCAGATCAGGTCCTATAACATTGCATATTCGTCTCCGGATTTTGTCGAGGAGCTCGAGATGAACAAGGGGCACACTAGACCATATATGGAAACAGTATTCAATGCAAAGACGAATGGTTGATTTGTAGATTTGAAGGATGGACTTCAAACGAGAAATACCTTGTAGCGCGTCATAGACAATCAAATGGTTTTGCTTTTGTGATATGAAAAATAAATTTTGAACGAGAAACATTTTGTAGAACTACTGAAGAGAATATGTCATGAATTGATTAAAACTATGTTTTTTTTTCTTTCTTTTATCAAAATTCTTGATCTTACTGACAAGCTAAACACACGTCTTTCAGTGAATGTTTCTGTTTTCACCGACGAGAAAGGGAAATGCTGGCGCATGCGCAGATGACTTCCTGAGGAAAACCACAAAATTCTCCTTTTAAAAAAATCCTAATTTGCTTGAAAACAAAGCTTGGATTAGATGTGTTGCGGATACTTCTTGGAGCTTAATGATTAAAAAAATGTATTTGTGTGTAAACTGCGGAAAACGAATAGAAAACATTAAACATAGCTTTTAAGAAAAATGTGCTGCCATGTGGAGAGTGATAGATAACGGTTACGTATGAGAACTCAGAGTCGATTTCGAATTCCATTCGGTTTAATTACAATTACTTTAGTTTGTTTTACGGTATATCAACCTCAGTGGGTTATTTAATACTGACAAGAATTTTATTTCTTGTAATCTGATAGACAAAATTTTAGTGCCATTAAACGGTTTTTTACCTGTTTCTTATTTTTTTAGGTACCACATTTCGGGGATGTTATAATTTAGCTCGAGGTGTCATTATTAATTGCTGGCTAGTACTTGTTTTTAATATTCTAACTATAGTTGTGTTTTACCGATAGTCTGCAAAGTGGCATCGAGCTTCCAATCATCAGTAAGCTGTGCGTCGAAAATAAGGTCCAAACGTTTGGCAAAACATAACCTTTCCTCCCTTGAACTTATACCAACTGAATTAAGAGAGAACAGAACTAACCACACCAATACTATATTTCATTTTTCATGATCTCGTAGAGCCATATTAGCTATTTCTTACCTATATTGGTTTTTATAAGTAATAATATCTTTGAGAAATTATATTAGATGAAGTTTTCAAAAATCATCCATTTATTAATAATATATTTTTCTCTTAAGTTCAGTCGCTGTATCTTTTTTTTTAATTATTTCACCCCAAGTAAGGCAATAAAGCCACTAAGACGCAAGCGGTTACTGAGTGTTAGAGAATATGAGAAAAACAACACTATTAAGGAGAAATAACAATAAAAGATCAAAAAGTAAGAAGATAGAAGATAACGATTGATATTGCATTTAAATTTTTAAAGATTAAAGTTGACTGGGAGGCAAGAAGTCAGAAGAGACATTCTAGATTGTCGAAGATTAAAAAAGAAACCGTCTGCATAATTACATCTGCTCATTTCAATAGTAAAAAGATGAGATGCTAAATATCGCTAATCCAATGATGCGCTTAAATTCATAAAATCTAATTACGATAGAGGAAAGTTCATCCGAACAATTACGATGAAAGTATTTAGAGAAATGGCACAGAGAGACTATATTATGGCGGTGGGGAAAATGACTGAAGTCGAGGTGCCAGGTTAGGACCAGTAACACTGCAGAGTCTTTTTTTGTATTTATCAAGAATTTCTAAATACGTAGCAGGGGAACTTGCCTAGATGTGGCAGCATTATTCAAAACAAGGACGAATTGTGGACATATTTAAGATAGATTCTATCTAGAAAAATTGTCTAATATGACATAGTAAACTAACTTTCCTTGCAGCAGACGACCTTTTGTAGATTAATAATTCATACCATCTTTCTTTTTATGTTTAGGAGATAATGCAGCTGTTTAATTGATATTATGACGTAAGCATAAATAATAAAACCTCTTTCCTTGATGTTCTTAGCAAATGTCAAAAGTCAGTTTTATTTCTTCACAGTATAAAAAGACGATAAGTAAAAATGCGTATCTCCTCATGACTGTTCTTAGGGTTATAAAATGACCGTTATAAAAACAGGCTTAACCAAGCTAAAAAAAATCCTCATGGGATACATTACTGCCTAAAGAATTTAGGTTTGGATTGGTTTGTTTTAAAGAATATCAACCTCTGTGGGTTATTTAATGCCGACAAAATTTTTATTGCTGGTAATATAATTTGATCCAAAAATATTTTTTGGTAATATTTTTTTCCAAAATATATTGCTGGTAATTTTTTTTTGAAAAATATATTGCTCGTAAAAAATATCCCCAAATGTATTGCTAGCATTAAAAACTATTTGTATATTTTCATAGTGTTTTGAACCCTTTTTGTCCATAACTCGGACCATGATAAGTGCTACCATCCTGTGTCAGGGTGAACCTGGGAACACCAGCCACTAAAAGGTTGTTCAACGCTCCTCAAAACCTACTGATCAAAAGACTTGCTCTTGGATCTAGTTTATGTTCTTACCCAGGACGCAGATGTAGTCTATCCAGGACGGAAAGAATTTAGTAACATACAACAAACACTTATCGAAAATATTTTCACCAAATATATCGTCGACGATCAAATAAAATTAACTATAAATCATTTTAGAAAATAATACAAAAATTATCCTGATATATAAAAAAGGAAAACAACACCATTAACTTTTTTCTATCATAACCAGATACGCTTTAACTATAAACAAGATGAAAAAGCCATTAAGATTTTTCGTACAATTCACTAAATGCTTCAATTACATAGATCAGATTGACCATTTCCCATGAAACGTTTAAATAGTTTAACCTAATTATTGAAAATAACACGGGAGCTATAATTTCCCTTTGTGTATAAAAAATGTATTCACATATTCTTTGGCAGGATACATATTTAGAATCAATAATCATTTAATCATTGATCACACAGGCACAAAATTTTCGCGTAGTTTAACTTTCAACATGTTGAAGCAATTCGGACATGTTTTAATCGCCACAGCACAAATAACCAAAATAGAACTACTAACATCACGAAATATTTGTCGAGAATACAAAATACAACATAATACTAACTACATGGAAAAACTTAAAATACACAAGTTTATCGTAATACAAAAGAAATAACCCACATTAAAGAAGATATTGTTCACAACAGAATTCAATATCTATGTAAGTTTATTCTTATTTATGTTATTTTCTTTTCATCTAAGTTTCTGTTTATTAATCTAAGTTTCTTTTAATCTATCTATCTATCTATCTATCTATCTATCTATCTATCTATCTATCTATCTATCTAAGTTTCTTTTGATCTATATAAGTTTTATGTTTATTAATCTAAGTTTCTTTTAATGTAAGTTTTTTTCCATCTATCTATCTATCTATCTATCTATCTATATACGAGTATATTTTCTTGTAAATCGCTAAGCAAGAAAAACCAAAAGTATCTATTCAGTCTAAAGATGTTAATAGGATTACTATTACTAGTATTAGTAGGATTAGTAGTATTAGATGTATTCGTAGAAGAAGGAGCATATATCTGCAATCACGTTTAAAGATTTTGCATCAAAGGAAACAATGCGTCAGTTACTTCCAGTTTCTAATGCCCTGTAAGTAAAGCGAATCAATGGATGATATTGCAGATATCAATGCTGTATTTCCTGTTTAAAAACGATCTAAATAATTTAAAACTTTAATTTGTTAAAATAGGCTTCCTTTTTCTTGAAACTCCGTCATTTAATCTAGAAATTCCAGGCTTAATTAGATCTTCTTCCGTTAGACAAATGAAATATTAATTAAAATCTAATAATGATTCCAGAAATGGGTAAGTTTACCGCTTCGTGATTTACACTATGATGCTAAAGTCGAAAATAATAGAAAATTTTAGAAAAAGAACCAAGTCTAAAACTTTTGAACTTTTCCACTAGTAATTATCAAATCCAGAATAGATTGGTAAGTACAAAATCCGAAACATTTCGACAACAGTAAATTTCTCTGTATACATACTTCTAATTTTGTTGTTGTTCGCGTTGTTATTCTTCTTCTTCTTCTTCTTCTTCTTCTTCTTCTTCTTCTTCTTCTTCTTCTTCTTCTTCTACTACACTTCCTCCATTTCTTTACCTCCTTCTCATCATCATCATCCTTCATTTCCTGTTCTTTCTCCTCCTCCTCTTCTTCCTTTTTATTCTCTTTCTCCTACTTCTTCTTTCCCTCCTCTTCCATTGCCTCCGCCTTCTAATCTCCTCTTCCTTTTCTTTTCCACCTCCTAACCATATTCTTCTTCTTCTTCTTCTTCTTTTTCTTCTTCATCATCATTATTAACCTTATTCGTTTCTTCATCATCATCCTTCTTCTCTTCATCATCATCATCATGGGACTTCTTCTTCACCTCCTCTGCATTCGCCCTATTCTTCTTCTCCTCCTTCTCTTTGTCCTCCTCCTCTTTCTTATCATCATCATCATCATCATCATCATCATCATCATCATCATCATCATCATCATCATCCCCCCATTCTTCTTCTTCTTCTTCTTCTTCTTCTTCTTCTTCTTCTTCTTTGTGTCACCTGCCTTCTAATCTTAACAATTTCCTCTCCTTGGAATTTTTTAATACATTTTGTCTTTTTGTTATCTCTGCTAAATACTCAAGCTCACTGGGTAGGTAATGATTTATTTTCTTCTGTTCCTCTTGCTTTCATTCTGTCATGTGAGTATCAATTTTCCCAAATCCTCTTGCCTCATTATGTGCCATAGAAATTTCAACTGTCTCTTATGTAATGTATATGTTATATATATATATATATATATATATATATATATATGTCCTTTTTGTTTCCATTTTCTCTAAAACTGTATATCCTTCATCACTGTGGCGCATAGGGTCTGAATCCTCGAATAAATTGGAAAATTCTGGCTTTCGCGACCCCCCTCCCAATAGTTTTAGGGATAGGTACAAGTGATATTTCGAAGAAAAATCAGTATAATAAAATATAAAGATCAATGCAAACTATTAAATCATCGGAGAAATCTAATAACGAAATGTAGGCATAGATATATATTCCAAATTACATAAGAATACATGTGCATATATCTGGGGGTTTATGTGTACGTATAGTGGCATATATGTATGGACATGTAAATGTACATATATGTATGTATGAAGATATATACGCATATAAGTATTTTGGACAGCATGATTTATTCTATCGGCTGCTCGGTTATTACACACAATTTATAAACCTATAACTCAACTAATTTACATTAATCTTAACGGATTTAAATCCTTCATCATTTATTCATAATATTGGACACGTGTAGTACAAAAACTATTTACTGTGAATCCGAGAAAAACACATTCCGGGCCTGTATAAGAAATGGCACATAAGGAACTGATATTAAAGTACAAACAAGAAGATTTCTGGCCATAAATAAACTCCAACCTCAGACTGCATCCCCTGGGATAATATATCTACGCTCCCACCATTTTTTTTTGTTTTTATCTTTGTTGGATTCTTTCTTTCGCATTTTTCCTTCTTTTTTTTTTGACTTTCATTCCACCAATTCTTCTTTTTGTCTTTTAGTAACCTTCTGTTCTCTTTTTTATTCGGTATTTCAAGTTTTGTTCCGCTAATAGATTTTACATTTTTTATTAACTCTTTTTTCTTTCGATTCTTTTTTCTCTTTTCTTTAAACATTCCACCTTTTCAAGTTTCCCTTCCTGCCATCATTATTTCATTCATTTTCCTTTCACCTTTTACTCCTTCCTTTCTTTTTTACTTCATTAATTCCGCTCTTTCTTCCGTTGCTTCTATTTCATTCTCGCTCAATACAGCTTCTTTCTTTCTTTTGTTTGTTTGTTTGTTTGTTTGTTTCTTTCTTTCTTTCTTTCCATTATTGTATCGTTCTTATTTTCCATGTTTCCAATCTGCTTTATTTATTTCGCTTCTACCACCCTATCATTCATTCTCCCTTCCACCCCAGCGCCATATTTCTCTTCCAGTTTTTTTTTAATATTTTTTGGACGATGTCTCATTTTTGCTTTCACTTATTGTTTAATTACTTTAAAACTCAAGCCATTTATTCACCGGAGAACGAAACCAAAGAAGTTTTTTTTTTCACTCATTTATTGGAAATGTATATTTATTCATTGCAAATCGAGTTGATATTCTGAGTCAGGCCAAAAAGAAAACGTAATTCAAATCCCTGCAATTTTTAGCCCTAAACTCTCACTTAAAAAAACAGCAAGAGTAAAATATTTCTTCAGATGTA
The DNA here is from genome assembly GCA_903632075.3 of Acanthosepion pharaonis. Classification (NCBI taxonomy): domain Eukaryota; kingdom Metazoa; phylum Mollusca; class Cephalopoda; order Sepiida; family Sepiidae; genus Acanthosepion; species Acanthosepion pharaonis. The sequence continues at coordinate 2,206,948 of CAHIKZ030000333.1, read as the reverse complement.
AATTATGTCTTTTCTTTCCTTCAAATTAAAGCAAAAATTCACTTTCATCTCCAACTTCATGAACGGAAATATTTTGGTCAACATCGCATAGTTGATTGATTGCTTTGTTTCTTTAACGACATATCAACATCCTTATGGGTCATTTAATACCGAAATTTAATTTTCTTGATAGCTTTGAAGTAATTACACAATTCTACTATAAATAGGAATTGTTGGTATTTTTATTATGAACATATATTTGCAATTTTAACATAAATTGGTATTGTTCGTAATTTTATTTACTTAAATCGTATTGCTGTTTTTTTATCATATAAATGCATTTTTATACTTTCATTGTATTTTTGTTTGTTTGTTTTTTGTGGTGTCAACTTTTTCCCCATAGCTACCACAAAGAGTCAGAGTAGACCTCGGAACAACAGCAATTAAGAGGTGGTTCCAAACGCCTCAAAACCTTCAATCTTCCGATCAGAGGCCTTGCTGTCAGATTTAGTTTATCGTCATACACAGAGCTATCAACATCACATCAAATAGTAGAAATGATTTACTTGGTTTGCTTTTTCTTTCCAGAAAAAAGTTACCCTATAAGAAATAACCTTCCCGGATACCTTTTTACTTGTCACTATATAAGTCATTATTATCATTTTTTTTTCTTCTGGTCACAGTCCGCAGGAAAGGACTTGTCAAATAATAACGAACAGCATAGAATAAAGAAAGAATTTTTTAAAAACTGATACCAATTTTATTGGCTTCATATGTGAAGATTATAGAAAAAAAAAAAAAAAGAAAACAGAGCATGTGCGAATGATCAGTTTGTATTTTTTTTAATGTTTGCAATGAAAAGGACTACACATGATCGATAATTTCTCTCGATTTTATTATGCAAGATATGGTCGTCATGCATGGCGTACAACTTGTTTAAATATGTCTAAACCATCAGCTACATATCACCTTTATGTCAGAACATTTATTTCTTTTTTATAGTAAGCTTTACCATTTACAAAGACCGGAGTCACTCGAGGTAGGGTGGTACGTTAAGGGGTACTATATACGGATAGGTGGGTAAAATTTGTACTGATCGGGGAAACATTCTCTTGGTAGTCTATTCCACAGAGCAATAGTTAATGGGAAGAAAATGTTTGAGTAGGATTTATTTCTCACCGATGGAAGACGGAGAGAACGTGAGTGATTTGCTAAAGTGAAGCTTATATCTGTCGGAAGTAAAGACTGTAGTTCGTCCAAGCACTTTCCATGGATGTAACTATAGAGTAGGTATATTCTCTCTACATTCCGCCTGCGAGAGACTAGTTGGAAGGGCGGAAAATACATTTTCTCTAGCAAGAAACCGGAGACGCTTTTGAACTGTATCAAGACTGGAAAGTGGGGCCTGGGCAGCCGAAAGATGACAACTGTTCTTAATTTTCAGTCTGATTTGGCTCTTATATAGGTATAGGATAACTTGAAGTGTCAGGTACTTACTAGAGCTGTATAGGGAGTCGATCATTTAATATTGATATGTTAGTCGAAAATAAAAAAAAAAGGTGTATGATTCCAATATACGTAACATTAAATTTAATAGAGGGTTCAATACATAGTTGAACTAAATATCATTTATTTTAGGACGTTAAAACATGTTAAAAATCGCTACACACTTACAAATCGTCATCATAAATGTGTCTCTTCAGGCGATGTTAAACAACTTACGAGTGACTTTCACTCGCCAGTAGTTTAAAAAGCTAAAGTGATTTATAATTATTATGATTACTGACTGACTTTATTTGATGCTATACAAGGCGCAGTCTTTAAAAAAAAAGATGGCTGAAATATAGGCTCAGAAACCTAAGGTCAGAAATGGCATCATATTTTCCACTGATCATTACGGAAAAAAAAAGAAAACCTGGTATCACACATATTCTACATACACAAAGTTTTGCGTAATGTGTAAGCTGTACATGTGAGTACAATCTTTTGTATTTCTTTAAGGCGTGGGCTACAAGGAATCCTTTCAATGTGTCTATCGGACAATTTTCCAATCAATCTGAAGGCTCCAACTCCAACTAGAATTATTAATATTTTCATGTGCCAAATTTTAAAGATTTCTATTTCAAGGTCCTTGTATTTTGATAGTTTTTAGAAGATCTTCAAATATACAGTCAACAGGGACTGTCATGTCAATCAGATGTCACATTCTGTCTTTATGAACACAGATCACGATGGCTGTGACATTAGCTTTGCTTGTTCTCTCTGTATGTATTGTATTGTATTGTATTGTAAAGTGCCATAAAATTGTTACAGGTTCCATCTAGGTAACCGGGTTTGGGTGATGTTCATACCAATTTCTTGCGGTTTCTTTCCCGTAGAAGTTGCAGATTTTCCAGTGCAGATATTGGCCCACTCTGCCATGAGATGTTTTATATATGGTGGATGCAAATACCGTCCCAACAGATAGGAGTTTGTCAAATGTTTCTGGATACTTATCACAGAATCTGCATTTTTGGTTGTTGAATAATACAGTCCGCTCAGAGATTATTCGACTAAGTACAGGGTGCGATGGAGAAAATTGTCGTCTAAATTATGCAAATCTGACCATAACGCTGACATCTCATATTAACAGATATATTTACTAAAATTACACAAAAATTTATTGATATAATAATGAGTAAATTTCTAAATATAATCGCCATTGGCTTAAGACTACGGCCTCCAGAAAACTTCGGAATCTCCTGCAACTCTTTTGGGCAGTCTCCTTATTTAAGTTGGTGAATACTGCTATAATCCTTGCCTTCAGTGTTACAAGTTGTTTTGTTGGTCTCTTGCTTACCTGTGCCCCACAAATAATAATTAAGTTGGTTGCCGTGTGGGAAGTTAGGTGGGCAGATGTAAGGAGTGATAGGGTTACACAGACTATCTAACGGCCATGAGTGGGTTCTCTTGCTTGTGTGGCATGGTACAGAGTCGTCCTGTCACCAGATATAAGATCTTCCAGCATGGACTCTTATGACCCAGGGCAGCACTACCTCTTTCAAACATTTGATGTAGGGCCACGTGTTAAATCTGAGACCATCACCATTAAATCCTGAGGTCTTTTCGTAATCACCATCAGACTCATCAAACTCTTTCCGAACCCTCTACACTGTCCCTAGATTGACACTATGAAATGTACCTATTGGAAATTCCGGCGCGAAGGCCAAGCAGTAGAGCCTGACCTTTCCAAATTCTGGTGGAGTGAATTAATCATGGTGCTCTTTTTCTCACAGATGGTGCCCAACTGACCCTACTATACTGTGCAGTCGACACAATCAAAAACAACGCAAATGCTAGAAAATAAAAATAAAATTGCAATAATTTACCCATTGTACCCTGTATGTTCTCACGTATCTGAACATGACCCCCAAATCACATGTATGACATCTCTAACAAGCGATAATAATTTCTCCTGTGTCTGCTATGAGATGGCGTTGTTCAGACGCTGCCAATCTGACTGGCCAGTTTTCTTTGATTCTTACTTAAAGGTATAGCGTTCGGAAATATAAAACATTTCGACAGTTCTTACACACCCTTTGTCCAGAAAAGAAAGCTCTTGTTCGAACACAAGAAAAAATAAATAAAAAGCTTAACCGTAGCATCTTGTCTGTCGTTTTTAATGAAACATGCATAAAGGAAGGATTGCCTATATATATATATATATATATATATATATATATATATATATATATATATATATGTAGAACATAATGAATTTTGGTCACATGTGATTTCATATGTTGAAAGTGTACCTATTGAAAAATGCAGCTGAATTTTGTTTCATCTTAATATCGAAATCTGGGAATGAATTGTTATTGTATGGATTTAATAGAACCCCCCCCACACACACACCAATCCTCCAAAATACGCCAGGGCTTTAAATCACGCAAGCATCACATCGACTTCAAAAGCACAAAGGAGCAAATCATACAGGAGTTGTAAAGTTTACACATGCTCATATTGTGAAGGAATTTAATATACCAGACTTTGTTGTTTGCAACTACTCAGAGTTTATAGCACAATGAAAACATTGCGCTGAAGCATTCAGGTTCTAAGCCCGTTGATATTTCAGCTGAAAGAAACTGTTGACGTTAGGATATAATATTAGATAAATAAAAGATGTCATATTTGCCTCAATATACTAAGATCATCATCGTCAGCATCAAGCACATACACTCGCATAAAATATGTAATGTTCTTATTTTTCCACATAAATTTTATAATGACCATATCATTTTCGAGAGGTAGCACATTCAACGAAACCAATATTTTACAATAAAGAGCTTAATATCAATTGATTCAAAACGGTCTTTTATATTAAAACACGCTCTGTCCCTGATATTGAGCCCTTTAATCCATACATATAGCATTACATTAATACTATATTTTTTTTTATGTTTCTATCATATATATATATATATATATATATATATATATATATATATATATATATATATATAAAAATATATATACATATACAAAATATATAAAAAAAAAGTATAAGAATCCAGGTAGAACTCAATGTCTTCTACCTGTATTCTTCTTGGAATTTTTTTTCTAAAAATATACATGTATGGGTATTTATATATTTTGTATATGTATGTATATTTTCCACTAATATTATCAATATTTACGATTCCAATGGAATAAATTATGACCATGGAATATTAGTGTTTAAGCCTTTTTATTATATATATATATATATATATATATATATATATATATATATATATATGTAAAAGTGAACATTGAAGCGTCCAGCATGAAACAGACTGTCGCCTCTGAGTGTTGACTTCAACGTTCAGTTTTATATTTATATTTACATACGCTCTATCTCTGATATTGAGCACTTTATCCCATAAATATAGCACACCTTGAAACTATATTTCTGTGTGTGTGTGTGTGTGCGTGTGTGTGTGTGTGTGTTTGTCTGTGTGTGTAAGTGTGTTCAGTCATCTTTGACATAAATCTCGTGGAGAGCATACCAAAAATAAGTATATTTTTATATATTTTTGTCTTTTGCATTCTATTTTTATTTTTTATTTAATCATTTCACTCCAAACAAGGCGGGAATTGCACTATTACGAAGCGTTTTACAGGGAATGAAAGTGAGAGTAAAGATTGAGTATTAGGAGTATTGAGGAAAGGACAAAAGATGAACGGGATTCAAGAAGGTAGAAGATGGCGTTTGACGTAGCATTCAAATTTTGGGAGATTGTACTTATCAGGGAATCGAGTAAACGGAAGGTCGTTCCACAGGCGGAAGAAAATAAACTGTTGGACTAGAAATAGTTGCATTTAGCCGTCGTTAAGAAGGGAATTTTCCGAGTGGTCATTGCATTCAGGGCTTCGAGAATTGTCAAGAATTAATTACCCTTAGTATAGGGTGAATATTTTTCCCGAAGTGCTACATAGTCCTCGCGGATCCTTTTCGTTGGCCTCGTAGCGCCCCATGCAGACACAGGTGGGAAACAATTCAGTCGCAGGTGTTGCCATAAATTCATCTCGGACATGCTAATATTTTGTGTCGTCTCTCACCTGTCCAACAAAGAAAATAATGTTCCGTCGATAAAAGCAGTTAGTGTTCTCGAATTGGTGTGTGTGTGGGGTGGCAAATAGCAACAATAACAACAAAAACAACATGAATTCGTTTATTTTGCTGCCTCATCCATCACCTGGTGTATTGGATTGCTGTTCTCGTGTATTGGGTTTTGCGACATAGGACTTGCGCGTTGATATTTCGACATTTCTTTCTGCTCCTGGATCTTCGAGTTTAGATTTGCGATTTGTTTACTTAGTTGTGCAAGTAATCCGCCACATCAATTTCTGAACAGTTATTTTATTCCAAGCAAGACGAAACTGATTACAACCTTCTTTTTTGCTTAATAGTGCCATCGAAATTATGATAAAATCAATTACGAGGAACAACAATATGTTGAGTGTATTAGTTTGTAAGAGATCCCTTTTATGTTCATATAATCTTTTATTTAAATGGCTTGATGATTCATCTCGGGATTTCTTCGGATATTCTAACAATCTATTTTGTTCAGCTTTAGTTTGCTATTATAGTTTTTTTAATAAACCTATTATTATTTGTAACAATACTATTATTATTTGTAACACTACTATTATGAGTCGGGTTTTATCAAAGTTATTTGTGCTATTTTTTTTGAGTATATGTAGATTTTGCAAACTTTCCTATTCACGTTGTATACAAAATAATTGGAATATTGAAAGACACTATTTACATTATTCGGACTATTGTCCTCATCTTTGTCGCCATATTTATTACAACGTTTCGGCCGTTGTACACTCCCGCCTTCATCAGGTGGTTGGAAGGTCGAACTGAAACCTTTAATTTCGCTCAATGGGGTAGACTGTTATAGTTCCATGTTCTATGTCTAATGGCTGTCAGTTATCTGTTAATTCCCCTCTCCAAATTCTCCACCGCCTTAACCAGGTATTGAACTGGATCTAACTAACGCCTTTATCCACTTTATCATGCGTCCTTGAGGACATCTGAGTTTGAACCCCTGGATATTATAAACCTAATGTTTTCAGCAACCATTTTTACCAGTGTTCATATTGCAATTTTTGTTGTTATCATTGCATGGTTTTACTAGAGCTCACATTGCAATTTTTGTTGTTATTATTGCTTTTCTCTGGCACTCCTTATTACTAGTTCCCATAATATATTCATTTCTATGCTTGGTCGGCTCAAGAGATAATTGTGGCCTAGCATATGTGCTGATTCCTTAATTTTTAAGTGCAATTTCCTTAATTTTCTCAACCTGATCCCATAGAGGGTGGTAATCTCACTTTTCTCTCCATATGTGGTCAGCCACGCCTGATTTTTCCACTTCCCATCGTGTTACATCTTTCTGGTGTTCTTGAAGCTTTACCTTAAGGGGCAGCCTGTTTCCCCTATATCCCGTGCATCTTCGGAAAGAAATAAAAGCACACATGGCACAGTGGATAAAGGCGTTAGTTAGATCCAGTGACAGGATCCAAAGAGTGTGAGTTCAATACCTGGTTAAGGCGGTGGAGAACTTGGAGAGGGGAATTAACAGGAGATAACTGATAACTGACATCTATTAGACATGACACGTGGAACAGTTTACCCCAGTGAGTGAAATAAATGGTTCAATTCGACATTCCAACCAACTGAAGAAGGCCGGATCTTACAACGGCCGAAACGTTGTAATAAATATGGCGACAAAGATGAGGACAATAGTTCGAATAACGTAAATAGTGTACATAACTGCTCATCTCAGAAATATAGACAGCTTCTTTTAAATTGTAGTTTAAATTAGTAGCTACTCTTATGTGTCGGGTTTTATGAAAGTTATTTGTACTATTATTTTGAGTATATTGAACTCACACTGATTAAGGTGCTGGAGAACTTGGAGAGGGGAATTAACAGGAGATAACTGATAACTGACATTCATTAGACATGACACGTGGAACTAGAACAGTCTACCCCAGTGAGTTAAATAAAGGGTTCAGTTCGACATTTCAACCACCTTAAGAGGGCCGGAGCGTACAACGGCCGAAACGTTGTAATAAATATGGCGATAAAGATGAGGACAATAGTCCGAATAATGTAAATAGTGAATCTATTCTCAAAATCTTGTTGGCATTAAATAACCCTTGAGGTTGATATGCCGTGAAGTAAAATAAACAAACATCCGTAATGTAATGTTTTACTTATCATTTTTGTAAGTAACTATTGGTTGTACGTTTAATGTCCATATAATCTTATTTAAACTTCTAAATGTTTCGTTATGGGTTTTTTGACACATTTATTGCTTCAGATTTAATGTTATTTTCCTTTTGTCTGCTTTTGAAATCTGTAAGCATTATAGTTCTATTCCAAGAGTATGCATTTCCTATGAGGGCGTATTCTAAAGAAAGCCTCACTAGATATTTATCAATTTTAAAGCATATCACTGTTGTATGAAGTAACAATATTAATTCGATCGTAGTCGGGATCATCGAGTCAATGCAGACGATCCATTCCTTAGATGTATACTATGGGCTTCCACCGTGCTACGTAAAGTTTTGAATATAGCGTTTTTCTTCTCCAATACCGGTTGCTATCCAAGGCTATAGAACCTAGTCTGTATTGCTACTATTTACCCATGGATGGAGAACAGCTGTATTAATACGCTTCTCAAGGTTATTTGTACGTAAATGAATATAGTGTACTCAAATGCAATTTCCATTACTCCACCGGTCTCTCCCTAAATCTCAATTACCTCCCTAAATTTCTGGTATTTTAACAAACTTATTTAAACTTAGTAAATGCCTTAGAAACCAGACACAAACAACTCCACCGAACAATCAGCCTAATGAGTCATGTAACTGTTGAATAAAGTGCTCAGCAGAATCAGACCAGAGATAGGACAAGAACAGTGCGGGTTCGTTAATGACACTGAAACAGATTTCTTAGACTTCGACAAAATACGCTACAAGGATATGTTGGAACTGCTCAGCAACCTTGATATATAATCAAGAAACTATACTGGCAGTAAAGAGCATGCGTTCACATAGAGACCGAGTTCAGCGAATATACAAAAAATGAAAAGGGCGTAAGGCAAGGATATGTCTTTCCATCGGATTTATTCAACCTATACAGCGAGGCAGTTCTGAGAGAAATGGAAATCCTACCGGGAATTAGTACTGGCAGCCATAATCTTAACAACGTATGATACGCAGATGACACAGTACTGATATCAGACACGGGAAAGAAATTACAAAACCTCCTACAGAAGGTAGTGATGGAGAGTGAGAAGAAAGGTTTAAGCATAAAATACAAGAGACAGAATGCATAGTCATCAGTAAAAGGATGATTTCAAAATCCGATTTTCAGGTTGGGTACACTAAAATCAAGCAGTTGCGGAAGTTTAAATATCTCGGACGTGTTTTGACAGAGGATGGCAAGTGCAACACTGTGCTCCGTAGACGTATTGGGATAGCAAGGCATTCCCAAATCTGGGTATTGCGAGACAGGAGGATTTCTTGGGTAACAAAGAAAAGAGTACTCAGCTGCTACGTGACCTCTGTCCTCCTTTACGGCAGCGAATGTTGGACGGTCTCCTCAAAGATGAAGAAGAGACTCGAGGCGACGGAGATGTGGTTCTACAGAAGGATGCTGAGCATATCATGAACCAAGCGGGTGAGCAACGACGACGTCTTGGAGAGGATGCAAACAAGGAGGCGGCTTATACTTGACATCAGGAAGAGGCAGCTGAAGTTTCTGGGACACGTAATGAGAAATCAGGGCTTGGAGAATATGATACTCACAGGTCGTACAGAAACAAAGGAAAACAACGCACGGCATACCTGGCGGGATTAAGCGAGTAGATGACTGAAAGTGGCCTGGAGGAGGTGGAAGAAGATTGCAACTTATTGAGAGATAAAAGGG
>CAHIKZ030000333.1:2105000-2192500 GCA_903632075.3 Acanthosepion pharaonis | reverse complement strand
TACATGATTGACGGGACTGATTTTTTTCCTGCAGCAGGTTGCCATTTCTTTCTACGGTAGACTGTTTGCCATCCAAGGCTATAGAACCCGGTCTGTGCTACTATTTATGCATAGCTGGTGGTGGGGGAAATAAGAGGCCTCACACATTTCCCAATGGTATTAGCACGTAAGTGAATTTAATGGATTCCTCAATCCGAGCCGCTATCCATTAAGCTTTTTAAAACATTTAAAACAGTTCGCTAACATGTTTGGTTGATTTATGATTTAATGAAAACAAATTAATTGTCCGAGTCTTCAGCTTCGATTATCTTCTCAATCCCAATAAGAAACAACAGCTTTTTAAAAGAATGGTGAGAGGTGATGTAAAGTGGATTGTTTACAACAATGTGTAGCGAAAAATAACCTGGGTAAAACGAAATAGTCCACCGTTAAGTACTCTAAAATCCGGTCCAAAGAAGCTGATAAATTGCATCTTGTAAGAATTGAATAGCAGTTTGTAGTACGAGCACCCTTTGAAAAATCAGGTGTTGAATTCAAACGAGTACTGATCCCAGTTTAGGACTGTTGCCTATAAAATTAATTTCCTGGAAATAAATTAAATTCTCTGTAAGTCTGTAACAACTACAGATCATCATCCATACACAGATACCAATTTATGAAGATGCGACAAAGATGTCGAAGTATAGATTTACAAAATGGCACATATGTGTTCAAATGAAGCTCTATACAATTATCAAAATATCTTTGCAGAAACGCGCTTTAAAACATCAAGAACTTTTGTTCCGACCCCCTTTGAAGAATTAACTTTTGAAATTCTGCTCAGAGATAGATGAACAAAATTTAGTATTAAATACCTATCAATGAACAATATTATTCTATAAATTCTTTGTTCGAAAATTTAGTATTAAATATATACATATTAATAAACAAAATTATTCAATAAAATCTTTGATCGAAATAAGTCGCTTTCCTTGGCAGGGAAATGCTGCATCTATCTAAACACATGCAATAAATTTACATATGGACCCATGAGAACATCTTTATATGTGGTTACATCGAACAAGTAGCCGTTAGAGGTGTCTGGGTCTCCCGGATATAAAAGTTTCAATAAGACATTGACTTTAAACTAAAATGACAAATGACGATTCGTACGAGTGGGTAGTGTAGCATTAAAATAATCGCACAAATTTTTTTACTTCAAAGTCTTAGCAGTGTATCGTCCTCTGGGAATGGCCTGATCACCATCAAATCCATCCAAGCTTGTCAATTTCTTTTTACTGACAGAAATTACAACTGATAGCAATCCAGTAAGAAAGCGTTAACGTTTCCCTGAGGTCAAAATCAGTTTTTGAAAACTGTCTCTGCATTACTCAATACAATTTCTGTTCAGAATATAGTTCTTTATCTTAAAATGACGCGAATTCTAAAAGAAGAACGAGAAAAATTTGAAAATGTCAGAGAAGCCAAAAGAAAAAGCAAGGTTAGAAAGTGTATAACAAATGACGAAGACAAAAAAACGAAGAAGAAAAAAAAAGTTAGGAGTAAATGAACGAATTGAAAAATAAAAGTGAATGAGAAAAGAAAAAAGAAACTAGGAATAGAATGAAGAAAGAAAAGGGAACAAATAAATATGGCCAAGAAGAAAGTGAAAAAAAAAATAAACAAAAAAGAAAGATGAAGATTAAAATTTTAAAAAAGACGATAAGATGAACTACGATATGAGGAATAAGTCAAATACAAGAGATGAGGAAATAGAAGAAAATAGGAAAAGCAAACGATGCGAAAGAAGAAGAAGAAGAAGAAGAAGAAGAAAGGCGAAGCAGTAGAAAAAAAAAAAAACTACAAGATGCAAAAAAAGAAAAAAGAAGAAAAAGAAGTAAATGCAGAACAAGAAAAAAATACAAGATGCTGTAAAGGAAAAATACTAGAATAATAATAAGATAGAGAAATAGAAAAATCTAGAAGAATAAAACAATGGAAGCAGAAAAAGATAAATAAGAAGCTGATAAAGACACATTTGAAGAAGTAGAACAAGAAAAAGAAGATGAAGAAGAAGACGAAGAAACAAATAAAAAAGAAGAAAAAAGATACAGAAAAAGATAAAACCTTGAAAAGAAGAAGTAGAAAAAGAAGAAGAAGAAAAAGAAAAAAGGTGAAGATGCTGAAAAAAGATAAAATCTTGAAGAAGAAGAAGAGAAAAAACTTCAAATGCAGAAAAGGAAAAAAAAGAAGAAAATGCAGAACAAGATAAATACAAAATGCAGTAAAGAAAACAATATACTAGAATAATAATGAGAAGATGCAGAAATAGAAAGATCGAGAAGAAAACGCGTTGGAAGCAGAAAAACATGAATAAGAAGCTGATAAAGACACATTTGAAGAAGAAGAAAAAGAAGAAGAAAGTGGCCTTCATTGAAAACTGTTCGCCATTGCTTCCGGCTATCTCTTACAACTTATTAAGAAGCAGTGACTTTTTAATTCGTGTTTTGTGATTTTCTTAGTTTTCAGTAATTTCCTCGACGATTTTGGAAAACCAGGAGAGAAGTCTTCAAGTGATCTTCAGTCACATCCAATCGTAAAAGGCTATTGTTACCTTAATTGGAAAAGACGTATTAACTCTTCGCTCTCTCAATGAGAATCGATCCTCGTTAACACTGCGTAGAAATAGATTCTGTTTTTGCTATGTTGGCCTTAAGTAAAGTTTCAAAAAGAAGTCATTTATTGAATTTTTCCGAATTAATTTCCTCGTCGTCATTGTTATTATTATTATTATTATTATTTACTTTCATTTTCTTATTTTAATAGAAAATTTTGACAACTTCACACAGAAAAACATAAAAGATTGGAGAGGGAAAAAAGCGGTGAGGTGTGATTCAAACTCCATCAATTTTCCTATACTGAAAAGATGTTGGATGCATCAGTTTCTTTAATCAGCTAAACAATAAAAATTATTGCGACACATTATTCAATTCAACGCTATTTTGCATTCCAAATGTCTTCAATGTCTTGCATGACATTCTCATTCCTATTAACACAACATTCATTCTAGTTTTAATACCTATAAAACTACCATTCATAACACAATAGTCCTTATTCAAATAAGAACACTATATATAGCACTATATTCTTCATTCCGATGAGACCATCATTCATTCCTCATAATTCCTTCATTCCTATAAACTCAAAATTCCTCCAACTCCATCCTTTAATTCCTATAAACCAAAGATTTATTCCACGATATTCCTTCATTCCTATAAACCCAAAATTATCCCACACTATCCTTTAATTCCTATAAACGAAAGATTTATTCCAAGATATTCCTTCATTCCTATAAACCCAAAATTATCCCACACTATCCTTTAATTCCTATAAACGAAAGATTTATTCCAAGATATTCCTTCATTCCTATAAACTAAAAATTATCCCACTCTATCCTTTAATTCCTATAAACGAAAGATTTATTCCAAGATATTCCTTCATTCCTATAAACCCAAAATTATCCCACTCCATCCGTTAATTCCGTTAATTACACGATATTACTTCATTTCATCCTAAAATATTATGTAAGTCGTATATGGCATTGAATTCTTCTCACAGATAATGAAGAGATTTGAAGTAACAGAAATATCGTTCTACAGAAGGATACTGAGGATACCATGAACTGTGAGCAACGTCGAAACTTTTGAGAAAATGAAAAAAATTGAAACTTATACTTAATAATACGAAGAAAAAAAAATCCACGTCAAATAACGAGTAAATCGACTTGGAAAATTTGGTACTCACAAGACGCTGCGTTTTTGTTTTTGTTTTTTCGAATATCCAAAAAAATTAACGTTTAAAATATCCGTTTGAAAGCGTTCGCAAAGTTTTCAATAATACAATTGCCAACTATTTAATGGTTGACAACCAAGACAATCATTGCCTCCTCCACGAGAAACAACATTACACTCAGGGAACAACGGCATTAAAATAACATCCAATAAAATTACATTTTCGTTCATTAGCGCGGTAGGGAGTGATTTGGAGAAGACTGACGATGCTGAGTTAAGTTTATATACTTCGTAATGTTTATTTTATTTCATTTATTATATATATATATATATATATATATATATATATATATATATATTGTGTGTGTGTATTTAGGCAGCAACTTTTCATTGATGCATGTTTCATTAAATAATATAGAGTTTTGCCTATTTATTTTAGGAAAGTTCTTTTAATATTGTCTGATAAGCTTAATAACATTATCATTGAAAGACGAAAGGAAATCATCATATTGATACATGTTTTAATCCTCTCTAAGCTTTCGGTTTACATAAGCTATTATCAAAGATGACAATTACATTTCAATATATCAAACAATACACGGACAAAACAATAATGATAGTCTGTTTTTGTTGACTGAAAAATTTCAAAGCAACGACAAACTCGTGTATAGGAGACGCGGAAGCGAAAATCCCATCGAAGCTCGTGACGTCACACATGAGCACGCGAGAGTGAAAACGAGAAGTATTAAGTATGTAAGCCGTTGGTAGAAATGCTTATCAATTGTATATGTATATATTATACAATTGAGGCATTGTACGCCACTATGTTCACATCTTCCCTCCATTTCACACTTGTAATTGATGTGACATTTAAAGTAGAATAGCCTAATGACTTGCCGGATCCTTTTGCAACGTGGATGTTGAGGTTAGCCTGTCCCTTCTCTTCAGGGTAGCCTTCTCCTAGACTGGCGATGGTATATGCTGTCCAGAGTACATGGCCTCTCTCTCTCTCTCTCGGCAAGATCCAAAGGAATACAAATCATTACAGACGGATTGATTGAAGAGGTTGCTAGAAAGGTGCCAGTGTTAACAGTCAACCACTTCATTCAAGGTTTTTTTTTTTTTTTTTGATTCACTTCTATAGACCTTTCCATGTTTTGGATAGGCAACGGAGATTAAAAAAAAACGTCCCCCCCCGCCCCAGGGGATAGACTATCTTCTTGAGCTGTCTAACTCCATTTACACGAAGCAGTTGATTATAAGGCATGAATTTTCTGCCTTCGGCCATTCTCCGGAGTAGAGCCGGACAAGAGAGGCATGTCACGTAAGTATTTTATAGACAGTGTGAGCTTGTCCACACTATCATTTCAGGCTATAACCATCCTTTGGAACATGTATAATTTACTTTATATACATTACGTGTTTTAGAAGTTCTCTCACCCCAAATTAACGCTGTTCGGGGTATGACGATAAACTGCATCCGCGTCCTGTGTAAGACGATAAACTACGTCCAACAGCAAGGCCTCTGATCAGGAGGTTTTGAGGAACGTGGAACCACCTCTTAATTGCTGGTGTTCCCAGGTCCACCCAGGCCCGAGGTGGTAATACCTGTAAGGGTCCCAGCTATGGGCAAATAGTTGACCCCACAACCTGACTCAAAACACTATGAAAGTCTAAAAATAGATTTTAATACCAGAGATACTTTTAAAAAATTAGTACCAGTAATAAATATTTGAAAAAAGGAAAATTACCAGAAATAAAAAAAAAATCTTGACAGCATTAAATAACCCATTGAGTTTAATATGCCACAAAACAAAACAAACCAAACTATAAATATTTAAAAAAAATATCACCAGCTATACATTTCTGAAAAAATTACCAGCTATACATTTTTGAAAAAAAAAAAAAATATTGTTGGCATTAAATAACCCATTGTCGTTGATATGCCATAAAACAAAACAAACCAAAAGCAAATTAACGTTTTTTTTTAATGCTAGTAAGCAAAAGCACTTGTAAGACAAGGCGCGAAATACTACATGTATAAACAAACACAAATATAGAACAATTTGTTAGTTTTAGAAAGAGACGGGAGGAACAAAACATATATATTGAGGATTTAAGCCTAAATTACTGAAGTCATTATTTAACATAGAATAAAATCATTTAACTGCTTTTTTTGACAATAACAATACCTAAACGATCAATTGATAAAAACGAATGAGAAGAGAAAATACAAAGTTGATAAATATAACTTTAGGTAAGCAAAATCAGAAAGTAAAAATAAGACTAAATAAAAAAAGAAAGAAAAAAGCCGGGCATGCAATATCGGGAACTGATGTGGAGGCTATGCCAGGAAGACATACTTCCAAAAATGATGTATCCTGAGCGAGATAAGTTACTTAACAAAACATCGGAAGTAATGGATCTCTGGAAAATTTCTATTGGTTAATAGGAATATTTCTACAAGCGGCTTCCCGGCCGCTACCTTTATACTTAGCTTTGTCTATTTATCTCTTTTTCTTTTCTCACTTTTCTATGTTATCCCTTCACTGCTCATGACGGGTACATTTATAAACGATTTTTTTGTAGGCTTCAACATTACTGCCTGACGAAACCACTTTGGTAGAAACCGTAATTGCATAAGGTAAATGTTTCGAAGATTTTATATTTTAATTTACCCGATGTTTTCGCTTTATGGCTATTGTATTAAGCACTCTCTTAATTTATTCGTTCATCTTTGGCCATTATCACATTTGCTAAAGACTGAATATATATATATATATATATATATATATATATATATATATATATAAAAAACTTTCAAAAGCAAGAGGTCAGTTGAATCCGCTACCTTGGTTTCAACCTTACGGTATCCTCAGGCTATATCAAATGACCTTGTAACGCTTTTTTATTTTTTTAAATACATCAAAGAATGCAATATTATTATTTTTAAAAAATAAACAAACAAACGCATGACGTTGGGTGTAATAGAAAGGGAGGAGGAGGAGGAGGATGCGATATGTGTGTGTGTGTGTGTGTGTGTGTGTGTGTGTGTGTGTGTGTGTGTGTGCCTGTCTGTGAAATCGTTTTACAGAGATATAGGTATTTAATAAAAACGTTCATTTGTTTGTTATGTTTATATACGTACATTATATATTTACCGATTATTTTCATAGCCGGGGATGGTAAAGTAACAATTTCTATAAAATGATCAAATGACACGAGTTTTTAATAACCTGTGGAGCTAAATCCAACTCCAAAACGGAGAAGTGACGGATGCCAACTACTGGGGTCTCATAACCAGCTCTATCAGGTAGATAGAGCTCGTTAGCCGGGGAAGGAAGGAGAAGTCTGAGTTTAATCCTCGTCCACATTGCGTCCATATCTGAACATTTAAGAAGGCTATGGAATTAGTTCCAGACATAAAATATTTAGTGGAGCCCGACTTCGGTTGGCTGTCCATTTTCAGGAAACTACTACAGCATAGCTGGTCCCCAAATATAATGCACTGCATTCCTGTCGATCTTCTCAGAACAGCCGAGAGGGTGATATATGGTATGTAGTCTCACCACCAAAGGACTGAAATGTGGTTGAACATGGCACTATTTCTCGAGATAAACGAGAAGCTTTACTTCTACTACTACTACTACTATTACTACTACTACTACTCATAATATTAGTCAAAATGCTTGACGTATATCTTGCGATATTTTTCAACGCTTAAAGAGAAATGTGATTTAATAAAAGAAAACCACAGTGTTTACCAATGTTAAAAAAAAACAAAAACATTTCGACAGCATGTCTGTTTTCTTCAACTTATGTTTAAAAATTGTATACAAATATAAAAATACCTGTCTATATTTTTGAGATGAGGTATTATGTACACTATTTATATTGCTCGGACTATCATCCTTCAGGTGGTTGGAATGTGGAACTGAACCTGGAACAGTAGATAAAGGAATTAGGTTAGATCCAGTGACAAGACCCAAAGAGTATGAGTTCAATACCTGGTTAAGGCAGTGGAGAACTTGGAGAGGGGAATTAACAGGAGATAACTGATAACTGACATCCATTAAATATGACACGTTAAACTAGAACAGTCTACCCCAGTTAACCCAATAAAGGGTTCAGTTTGACATTCCAAAGGCCGGAGCGTACAACGGCCGAAACGTTGTGATAAATATGACAACAATGATGAGGATGATTGTCCGAGCAATGTAAATATAAAAATATGCAAAAAATTTATAGGTTTTTGTACAAATGTCTCTTGTCTTGAAAAAAGAAAAAATGGCTGTACTGGTAATCAACGCCTCAAAATGAATCAAAAGCAGTCAGTGTGAATGGCAGGCAAATGAAACGTACTTAATATGTGTCCGTGCTTATCATTAAATTTTAGGTGATTAGTTATTAAGAGGAATAAATCAAACAATTTACTATAAACCTTATGTGACTCTCTTGTCATTATGTTCATTCATAGAGAGGAGTTAGTAATTTGCATACGTGACTATTCTCATGCATTTTAAAGGTTGCAAAATCAGTAGATTCTCAATCAATTTTTCAAAATGCCCGCCTATGTTCGTCGAGATTACCAACATTTGTAATTAAATGACCCGCAAGCTCCGTTTACATCATATTTTTTTTCATCTGGTGTCATTTCTGTATCCACTGGACCTTTTATTTAATTTTAATTTTATTAAAATTGAAGAATTGGCCACTTGAGATTTTTGTTATGAAGTTTGGATTGCCCATGTACCAGAACCCTTGCCACAAATAAATTAGCTCGAAGCGTATTTCAGTTTCTCCGTCGCCAAAATCTGAAAGAATATTTTTTTTCGAAAAAAAGAAGTGGCAACGAATAACCTACAGCAGTTATAACAAACCAAAGTAAAGCTATTGATCGATTCTGTCATAATTGGATTAATAAACACGTATCTTATTATCCAGAAAGTTCGAGAGGGACGCTAACAGTGATAACGAGAATTTTTAAAATCCTGTCAGGCTGGTATCAAGGGGAATATAACATAAAACAGTTACAAAACCTGAAACAACCTTACCACTTCGCAACCTAAATCTTTTCGTTGTCTTGCCAATGTTTCGATTCATCACCATTTTTATTATGAAGAAGGGAAATTATATTTCGGCTTGTGAAGAGGTTTTAAGTGACAAACGTTTCGTTTTATGTCAGTCAGTCATGTCCTATGCATGATACACGCGTAGGCGATCATGTATCTTTTGATAAATGACTGAAGAGGCAGATTTTTCCCACAGTAGGTTACCACTTTCTGTGGTAGACCCTTTGGCATCCAAGGCTATAGAACCCGCTCTGTCCTACTATATACCTATAGGTGGTGGGGGAGAAGAAGAGGGTTCATGCCTTTCTCACGTAGTATTAGCACGTAAGTGAATGTAATGGATTCGACTGGAATTCGAACTAGGCTCTCCTATTCCTCAATCCGAGTCGCTTTCCATGACTCCACCGTAGAGCCAAGTCTATATTAAATAAAGATGCCAGATAAATGATTTTTTGAATCCAAGGAACTCTGAAATAAGACGTTCAGAGCAACAATATCAGTGTTTTAAAGCCTTCTAAAAATGCACAAGGCATTTGATAAATTTCCGCCACTACACTCGATTTTTAGTGGATATGAATTTTGCAGAGAAAAATTATCTGAATGGCTAGAATTTTTATTGCTATAGTAAAACGATTTTCGTCATATGTCCAAGAAACATTTGATTATATTTCTAAAATATTTCTTTATTTTTCAGAACAAAATATTGATTTTCATCATTGCTTTTAGGTCACCATTGATATTTTGTCTCTTTATTCTAAAATCGCTCACGATGAACTGATTGAGACATTCAACAACGTTTCTGAGAAACGCAAAAACAAAACTATTGCAAAAAAAAAACAAAAAAAAAACTTTCTTTTTAGACTTATACATTTCGTCTTGGAAAGCAACACGATGAAGCTTGAGCTAATGTTTTAAACAGCAAACTTAAGGATGTGCAATGGCCACCCCCATATCTGTTAACCTTCAGAATTTTTTATGATAAACTTCGAAGAAAAACGACTTGAAGCTTTAAATGACAGCATGAAACTTGAACCAGAAATTTGGATGCAATTTATTGATGATATATTTTTCATCTGGAAAGGTATGTAGAAAAGTTTGTTAAATCAAATTTAAATCTACTTACTCAAAAGCTAGAGTTGAATTTTTTGGCACTAAAGTAAAATTCCCAGGTAGTCGTTTAATGATCAAGCTGTATTTGAAGCCAAACTCATCACATATTTATCTTCACCGACGTTATGACCATCTTTATCACACGACAAAATTGCACGGAGAAAAAAAGATTACTGGAATTATGTTAATGATTTCATTTGGCATTATATTGAGCTCGGTTATCAAGAGTCGCGGTTGAAACAAATTGACAGTAAAAATAAAGATTGCCATATTTCCCACCCCCCAGGTTAAATCACGAAAAAACACATTCAAAATTCTACCATAAACTTATTAGTCATCAACTGACATGGAAATTTTGCTGGAATTTATAAAATACTACACGTCAGCTGTGAAAACAAAAATATCCGCATTTTAAAGAGTCTTTTCCCAAACTGCCTATCGTTTCTTTCAAACTAAATACAAACTACCGAGAAATTATTAAAAGTGAAAGGGTTCACATTCAAAACCCCATCGACTTTTCGGATCCTTGTACTCCCGAAAACACCCATAGAAGAGGAAAACCCTGTTCATTGTGCAACAACATTAGTTAAGTTAATTCTATCATAAATTCAAAGAGAGGCATCACAATTTCTAAAGAGGGTGACAATTGTACTGGTCTCCATTTAATATATGTCGCCCTATGTACCATATATGACTTGATTTACACAAGGGAAAAACTAGATAAAATATTCAATATCCTCAGTAATGGTGTCAGACACAACAATGTTAAATTAATAGACTTGCGGATCATTTTATGACACACGATTGTAATTTCTATAAGCATCTTAAGGTGCATATACTGCAAAAACATATTCAGAATTTACCGATCTTTCGATCCAAAAAACGAATGAGGATAGTTACGTATGCAAACTACTAATTTCCCGGTCCGGAGAACAGAATGAAAGGAGAGTTCCATAAGATTTATACTAAACTGTCGGATTAATTCCTCTTAGTAACTAATCAACAAACGGAAAATTACAAGATGACCAAGATCACCATCATATTGAACAGGTTTCAGTTGCATGCCGTTTATGCTAGCGGCGGTTCATTCATTTTGACACATTCATTACCAGTACGACCATCTTTCTCAAGAGAAGCAATGTTTGTAGACTTTTAAAAATATTTTTATACTTGTATTTCACCTCTGTTAGGTCTGTAATAATAGTGAGAAATATTCTTTCGGTTGTAATAATAATAATAATAATAATAATAATAATAATAATAATGATGATGATGTAATCCAGAAAAGTCAGGAGTCGAGTCAATTCAATCCAAAATTCAAAGAGAAACATGACGATTTCTACAGAAGGTGACAATTATACTGGTTCCTATTTAGTTTACTTTAGCCAGTGCACCAAACATGACTTGGTTTATGTGGGCTGCACAAGGGGAAAATTAAATAAAATATTCGATGGATACAGGTATAATGATGTCAGACAAAATAATGCGACATTGATAGAGTTTGCAGAACATTTTATTCCAAACGACTGTAATTTCGATAAACATATTAAGGTGAACATTCTGAAAAAAAATATTTAGAGTTCACTGACCTTTCGATCTATAAAATTAATAGTTACGTATGCAGACTACTAACTTCGCGGCCCGGAAGAATGAAGAGAATGAAAGGAGAGTTCAATAAGATTTATACTAAACTGTTTGATTATTTCCTCTAAGTAACTGATCAACAAACGGAAAATTCCAAGATGAGTAAGATCACCATCATATTAAGCACATTTCTATTGCATACCTTCAGGTTGGCGGTGTTCCATTCATTTTGACGCGTTCATTATCATTTCTTCTTTATGTTCATTACAAGACAAGCAACGTATACCGAGTTAATTTGAGTAAGTGTCATTCACTGCTCGTGTCCGGCTTCTCCCTACAATACAAGTCGAGATCCCCCCCACCCCAGTTTGTTTAGGCCTGGGTCAATTTTTTGAATTTTCTAATGCCCATAATTTTTTTTATACTTCTTCTTTCTTTCTTTCTTGAGAGAGAGAGGGAGAGAGAGAGATGAGAGAGAGAGATGAGAGAGAGAGAGGAAGAGAGAGAGAGAGAGGAAGAGAGACTCTTAATTTTCTCGGAAGAGAGAATACAGCGGCAACTCTTATTTTTGAGGGGTGGGGACGGGTCTTACTAAAATCTTTCTTATTTTCACTGACTTTTCGGGGTCATCACCACCCACATCATTTCATTGATAGAATTATTATACAGTTTTAAATATTAAATTTTTAATTCATGAGGTATTTATCAGTAAGAACACCGTGTGAGGTATTTTGGTGTAGATAGCAGCAAATGGTAACGGATAGATTCTAATGGTGAATCAGTAAATTGTAAGGAATGAATGTGTCATGTATTTGGTTAGCTTGGTAAAAGATAGTGTCGACTAGCCTTGACACATTTCCCACTTTTTCGGCCTTGTATTACAATTACTGTATTTAGTATTAAATTGTAGACATACAACATTTGTACAAAGACATAATTTTTTGTATAATTTTTTTTTAGAATTTACAATTTTTAAAACTAACTTGAAGAACACAGACATACTCATCGAAATGTTCTTGAACATTGTCAAACACCGCGTTTTTTCTTTTCTTCTTCTTTTCTTAAATCATGCTCTTCTCTATAAATCTTTAAAATTATTAATAACAATAATAGTAATAATAAGTGGTAGTATTAGTATTACTTTTAAGAGACCCTATGTCATTTTCCAGGGCAGTGTTGCATGGTGAAACGATATTCTCAAGCTTTTTTCTTTGAGTGAAAATAGGCGTGCGTTGTGAATTTTGCTTAGATCTCGATCACCAAAACGGATTTTTTATCTTTTCTAGCAAAATTGAATAGTCCATTATTTATAAGGTATTGACAGGGCGTAAAATACATACTTATCCCCTTACTCATGAACTAAAGAACAAAAGGAACTAGATGATTATTATTGTCAATGCATCAGCTAATAAAACTAAGCTATTATAATTCATTTTGAAGGTGCTTTCTTCGCCTTTCGAAGATGACAGATGAATCTATTCGGCAAGTTTTGCATATCGACCAGAATATTTTTTTCATATTTCCGTGTAAATACCTTATTTAGTTATGCTCATAGGCAACTGATTGTATGAGATTTTGTCGTTATATTAAATGGGTTTGTGCTAATATATATTTGAATGTATTCTAGGAAACATATAGCCTTCTCACCAGTTGTTTTGGCCAGATTACTGACAAGCCTACGAAATCGTTCCACCACTCTACGCCACTTTACAGACCGGCACAACCAAATGTTCCTTCCCACGATTATCTATTTAAAGAAAAGGATATCGTTATGTAAAATTGGACGCTGTCAAAGCGAGAACCCAAAGCATGTCTGAAGATTTCTGGTGTTAAAACATTTGGACAGAGGAATGCCTCTATACCTGCGATCATTAGGATATGCGGCTGGGCAAATGGATAGCAGTCCAGAATGTGAAATTGGCTATTTGGCGACTTCTGTTGTTAACTGGGGCAAAGGATGGCTTGTCAATTTTACCATGTTCAAAAGTAAACGGCTATCTATTAATCATCTGAGAGATTGCTTTCTGCCGTCCATAATAATAAAACCTGGTATGACGTATAATTATTTCAGAATCGTCTAACTGCATAAGTTTAATTGATCATGCCTCTTTTTCTATTTGTGCATTTACAAAATTAATTTTCTATCCTTATGCAGCCAGTTTGCTACCAGCATAGGTTTTGGATTATAGCAATATTCTTCCCAATTAAATCAAGCTTCTCTAACAGTTCAAACAGTTCCCTGTGATGTACGCTGTCCAATGATTTACATAAGCTATAAAACAGTTATACACCCTTGTGCAAATTAATTAAAACAACCGCTTCCTTTCACCATACAGTCAGTTTTAGACCCACTAGTGTGACATCGTGTAATCGACTTCTGTTTTTCCTCAGATTAGATCATTTGCAGTGGTGTGTAGTAATATGAGTCAATTTTTGGGTGTATGATGAAATTAGTTTAGCCTCGAAAAACATTGTGTCATCCGTGATTGCATCAAATTTTTATCACGCCCAGACACTAATGTCTTGACTGTCAATTAGTTGTCCTACGGTTATTGTCTGTAATGGACTTTACTCCAAAGAAACTTAACAAAATTGTAACGCTGCACAAACACACAGTGAGCAGATCAAAGTACTATAGAGTGGCCCGGAAACTCTCCTGATTTAAATCCAATCGAGAATCTTTGGTCAATCTGCAAGGAACGACATCATGGAATGGACATACGAAGTACTGACATGTGCACTGGGCCAGGTTCCATTGGAAAAATATGAAAAAATAAATAATGACGGGATTATTTCAGTTAATTTGCACAAGGGTATACATTTCTTCGGATTTGTATTGCTCTTCTTGATATCATTCTGAGACTAGATATTTGTTTCCTTGTTCAGTGTCTCTAACGAAGACGCATAACATGACTTACAAACAACTATAAACATTTATTGTGTAATTTTGCTGTTGGCCATTGTTATAGGTTTCTCTAAAAGAAAAGAGATTGTTGATATTAAGGACTTAAAAAAAAGTATTACTCGATTTTTCCCTTTTGGCAGTCTTTTTATGTTATGTTGCTTATTTATATGTTACTTTGACTAAATATTTATTAGCTGGAATTTTTTCAGTAAACATACAGATATAATTTACTGTGTGTTACTTGTTTTATCATTCGCTTATTTAATTTAAGAAATGCGCAGTCTCAGAATTGAACAGGAATTTCTAATGGAATGTCAATTTCTGTGATTTTGAATATATAATAATTGAGAAGCCAGGAGGTTGGAAAAGGTAGCATCAATTCCATTAATCTCTTACTGGTTTCTTGACTATTGTCTGGAGACTTTTAGCCAGAACTCTACTAACTCCAATTATCTAAATAACGGTTTCCAGGCGCCATATTCCATCAAAGAAATTCTACGAAGAGAAAAAGTAGAAACTTAACTAGAAAGATGGAAACGAAAACTTTCGGGTGAAGCAAATGATTTGGCTTTCTGAGCCAACTTTTTGATTATTCAAAATTATTAAAGTTCACGTTTTTATTTTAGATTTACAATGAGCATAAACATTGATACAGGAATCGATTTGTGCGACTAATGCGTACATCGGTAACTATAAAAAAAAGAAATTTCAATTACTATGGTTAAACTGAAGAATGTTTTACCGCATTATTCGTAGATTATGCAAGCACTAATCGAATTGTGGTACAGTGGGATCCCTCATATCTGGAATCACTCGTATCCGGAGTGCCTCATATCCAGAATTTCACATATCCGGAAATGATTTTGAGGTGTATATTTGAACTATTTTGGTGATATGTAACTGATTTGAAATTTCTGTTTTTCAGGAAATTTACTTTAGATAATTGCTTATACTTATTTCACGCTAATGACTTGTATTGGTGCAAAAGATGATGGGAATAAGAGGAAAAGAACAACTTTGGAGTTATCGCAAAAAGTGGAAGTTTTAAACAGACTAGACGCTGGGGAAAGTTCATAGCTGTGTTCAACATAGGAAAGTCAACATTGTATGATATAAAATCTTCCAAATAAACTATTCTCCAGCGTTCACACTGTCACAATGAACAAGGAAATAAAAAACATGATTTTCATTAAATCTGGACTAAAATTGAAAAAAAAATGCTATTGAAAAAGTTGTCAGTTTTATGGAAAGAAAGCCAGCATTCAGCGATGACGATTACAATAACGCACGCAGAGTTAAAAGTGTCAATTATAAATTTTAAGAACAAAAACAAAACAAAATGCGGAAAAAGTTGAGAATGACATTAGAAGAGAAAGAATCATCAGGCAACAGAGATTAAAAAAATCCTCATTACATTATTTGTTTTGCATACGTGGCATAATTAATTTTATAAATTTTCATTAACATTACATAATTTTTTTTTCCTTAAAATCAATTCCGTTATATTTCATTCGCCATCAGTTTATTCTGTTTACTATAAAACATAGAAAATAAATGTTAAACCTGATTTCAGTTCTTTTATTTTAATCTAAATATAATCCCTCATATCTGGACTTTGTAACCAATTCCTCATATCCGGAAGGCCTTCTTAGTTCGGTTGTTAGGGATTCTACTCCATATAAAAATTTTAAGCGCAATAATCGAAACCGCATTAATCGAATGTGTATTAATCGAGGGTTGCCTGTATATTATAAATAAGAATTTTTATTTCAGTAAAAATGATCATATTTCTTTTAACTTAACATAAAAATTTGAGAAAAAAACAGTGAATATTTTATCGTTTTGAATTGTTTTGGTGACGACATATGTATTAAGAAAAACAATATTTAACTATATAGTGAGTCCCCCGCCTATTCGCGTTTCAGCATTCGCGGATTTTTCTGTAGAACATATGTACTTGTTATTCGCGGAAATCCCCGAACATTCGCGTGTTTTTCTGAAGAACATATGTACAAATTATTTGCTGATTACTCACTCGATTCGCGTATTTTTTCGCTAGAAAATATTTAAAATATTCTTGTATTATTTCCCTGTTATTTAAGTGATGTAAAATATATAACAGTCGATTTTTATTGTTAAGATTGGCAGAATTGTACATCTTCGTTGTAAAAAACAAACACAAAATCATTTTAGTGCCTGGGCTTTGTTCTTTGTTAGGGGCTGCTGCTAGGGGGCCTTAAAAGTGGCTTATGCTAAGTATGGGGGGGCATCATCACAATTCTGTTTTAGAAAATGTTTTAAACTTTATATTTTATGTCTTGTTACACATATTTCATACACGATTTTCAATGGTTGTATCGATTTATGCGTAATTAAAATCGGTTATCGTACGCATGAAAGAACATTTATGCTAAGTGTCTGGTCAGCAATACTATTTTTCAACAATGTTTCTAAAGTGTTTAGAATGAAAGTTTAAGGCATATGGGGTTTTGACAATCAAAATATGTGCATATAAGCACTTTTAGGTGGGGGTAATGACACTGAAGAGGAGTTTAATGGCACTGAGAAGGAAGAGTCTAATAACATTGAGGCGTCGGAGTCTAATGATACTAAAGATGAGATATCAAATGGCACTGAGGAGGCGGAGTCTAATGACACTGAAGAGGAGGTTAATTGCCCTGGGGCGTTGGAGTCTAATGGCACTGAGGAAGCAGAGTCTAATGACAAAAGAGGAGTTTAAAGGCTCTGAGGAGGCGTCGTCTAATGGCACTGAATGGGAGGATCTAATTGCACTGAAAAGTTGGAGTATAATGCCACTGAAAATGAAGAGTCTAATGTCACTGAGGAGGAGGAGACTAATGGCACTGAGGCGTTGGAGTCTAATGGCACTGAGGAAGCAGTCTAATGGCACTCAGTAGAAGGAGTCTAAAGGCACTTAAGAGGGTGTAATGGCACTGAGGAGGAGGTGTCTAATGGCACGGAGGCTTTGGAGTCTAATTTCACTGAAGAGGAGGAGTCTAATAGCATTGAGGAGGAAGAGAATTCAGTGAGTTAATCGACATACACAGTACACTCTTGGGATATTATGTGCCATTAGTGAATGCCTGAATGGTCCAGTTAAGAACCATCAAGAGAACGGTGTATAAGTTTTTAAAAAGAGAAAACAGTAGAAATCTGGATCAGGAGTTCATACGAAGGAAAGGGAACAACATTTTAACTTAAACCTAAAGAGATTAATTAGAAAAGATCCAACTCAATCCATAAGATCTTTGACACTTGAAAAAGGAGTTTCAACTATGACTATCCAAACCGAAGTGTAAAAAATATTTGAAAATGAAATCGTACGTGAAACCTCGTTTCTCCAGGACAGAAAGTTAAATCGTTAGAGAGGGCGAAATATATATATATATATATATATATATATATATATATATATATATATATATATATATATTATGAACTTTTATTTCTATCCTTCCTGAGTTTCCGATCCTTAGCTTTGATTAATTAATGAATATATCATTTTCGCTTATGATTGGTTTCATCAGGATTCTTCTGTTACGCTTAGAGAGTAATTATACATTGTTATTGCTCAAAATAGTCTAACAGTGTTATAAAAACCTCACTGAATTCCAGTAAGATATTTTTAATCGTTTCTAAGATTCAGCGGTTCAGAGTTTAATCTAACAATTGAACAATTTTGCTGTTACACAATTTTGAAAATTTTGCTGCTACACCGGTAAACACACACACACACACACACACACACACACACACACACACACACACACACACACACACACACACACACACACACACGTACATATATATATATATATATATATATATATATATCATTATCTTTCGTTACTGTAACAAATGCATGAGTGAACGTTTGATGCGGCAAACGTCATGGCGTCGGACACAAAAATAGCAAAGCGAGTGCGCGTGCGCGACCAGACTGGGAGCGAGGCCCGTATTCATTTGCACAAGTGGATGCCTCACCGGCATAAAAGCTGAGAGTTTGCGAGGGTAAAGGAAGAGTTATCCAGTTGTGCGAAAGTCACACGTGTTGTTCGTTACGGTGTCGACTGCGGTGTAAGACTGAGCAAAAGAAGAAGAAGAAGAAGACCACGACTACGGAGAAAATAAAGACTTCAGTAATTTCGTTACAGAAATATTACAGTGTGACGTCGTCCCCTGGTCGCAGCGCCAACTGTGACGTTCTATTCTGGTCTACCACGGCACCAACTGTGACGTCCCTAAACATCACCAATTGTGGCGTCCTCGCCGCGGCGCCAGCTGTTCGCTCCTCGCTGTTCCGTTCGGGTGTCGCTGCTCCAAACGTGACGTCCGCCTGTCGCGTCAGTCGTGTTGTCTCGTCCTGTGACGACCAACTGGCTTGGTATCGGTCGCGGCACCCAAATGTGACGTTCTAACCTTTTGGTGATTCGGTTGGGAATCTGGTTAGATTTGATATCAGCCTCGTCGTTCCCAACTCGCTTCCAACGCCTGGTTACCAAGGTAACTGCATTGATCCCCAGTCTGCCTACCCATGTTGTGAATTGATCTTAGGCAGACGAGATCAAACAGTAGTTGGGGCCGTAATGCAAACCTAGTTCAACGGGGGTGATACCACACAAATATGCATGAAAGAAAATAAAATGAAAACTCAAAAGTTCAAAGTATCAAAGAAAAAGGTAACAAACTTTATGTCTAGTTGTTCGATACATAGGACTGCATCTATGGATTGTGACACGTCGTTTTCCGTTAGGCAAGTTTTAACGCTTCAAGTTGTTTGCTCTCTAAGAAATTGGTGTTTCGGTGTGTCTTTGGACGAAAGTCAAAAAAAAAAAAACTTATTGTAGTGGTCTGGATCTAAGTCGCTCTTTAAAATAATTGTTCTTGGGTTGAAGAGGAGTCCGGAATTTGCGTGAATCTTGGTCAACTATCTGCGAGGCGGCTTCAACTGGAGACTCAACTCAAACTTTTCTGGAACTGAACTCACTGGAACTGATTTCTGCTCGTTGTGGCTTCGCTTATATGGACGCCGACCAAAACCGGGGTGGGTCTGTCGGCGTCGAGGTTTCCTCGATAATTCTAAATATATATCCACCTCTCTGGTTAGGAATTTCCACTTTTTTCCATTTTGGGGAATCTTTCCTCACTCCCACCTTCTCACCATACTTCAGAGGGCGTGAATTGCCCTCCCCACTTCTTCGTAGCAGATTCTCATACCTACACTCTGGATGGGCGGCGACAGCCTCCTTCGGGCGTCACGTGATCACCACTTGACCAATGATGTCTTAGTCGGGCGTGGACGAATCCGCGGCTTTGTTTCAGGAAAAAAAAATATCTTGCTTAACTAAAAAAAATTATCCCTTCTTTTCCTTTTCTTCCTCTTAATCGCCGTTATCATTTCTCTAGCCGCAAACGGGACAATATGAACAATGGCGGTCATAACTCTTGTTCTACACGTGGTTTTCGTCAGGTATTTTATCGCTAATTATCCGAATGGGTGGCTTCTTCACACGGCCAACGTCGCCCCGAAAAGACATTTCTAAATTCCCATTCATTTCCCTTCGGTACATATTTCTGATAACAATTTTATTATCGCAGGCCAAGGATGTTCCGTCGAAGGAAATCGGTCAGCGGACACTCGTGGGTGGCTTTTAATTTTTTCATATCTGTCCAAAGTCCTTTTAATTGTCTGTTTTTCGTCACTTATCGAAATAAGATTTTCATTTGAATTTTTCTTTGGCCAGTCGGTCTATAGTTGATAATAAGATGCCTTCCCGTACCAATAGTTTGTTTTCATATCCTTAGATAACACAGCCGTCGCCAAAACATATCTGATTCTTTCTTTCTTTCCCTTACTTTTACTCAGAATTTCTCTGTCATTGTAATGACACCCTTTCGCCATTTGTTAGTTATCAAAATATCCCTTATCCATTGTCTCTTAGCCGTGTGTGTGTTCTGCTTATCATCCACGATTCGGTCCTTAGCCTCTCCTTTTCTTCTTTTCTTTCTTTGCTTTTTCTGCCTCATTAAATGGTGCCACAACAGTTACTTTTTTTTACAATTGGTCTCTGTTCAAAGCAGAACCATCCATTGTGTAACATTCTACTTCTTCTACATGTTGTCTCCCTTCGGGATTATGTCTCTTCACAATTTCCTGTCTCAGAAATAAGAAGAATAATACTAAAAATGATTTTTTGTTTGGTTAAAAATAAAGCTACCAAAATTAGTTCAAGGACATTATTAAGGTAACATTTAAAATATGAGGGCACACAACAAACTCAGACGACACGAGCCGAATTTAAGAAAAAACAAAACAAAAAAAAACTGATCATAAATTTATTGTTAATGCAAAAAAATGAAATGATTACACAAATTTCGTTTCGTTGCGTGCCAAATGATGGCCAATAACATGTATGCAAAAAAAATCAATGCCAATGAAATATACCTCCTGTACAATAAATATTACAATGCTACGCAAGGTCCTCAGAAAAGGCAAACAACATCAATACAAATAAAGACAGGGGAAAATTCTTTGAATAATTTTCAAAGAATATTTAAAATTTTCGAAGCAAAATCTGTGGTCACAGCGAGGAACAGAACAATCACACCAGCCGAAGAATTTTCTTTGATGTGAGAACGAATTTGGTGTTCCATTCAAGCCTCGCCTGGTGGCCGAGAATTTGTTTGTTGTTTTTATTTCTGGATTCATGCAGCAGCTGTTCGTCGACTCCTCAAATTCAATCCAAGGTCCCCTTTTATTACAACAAATAGCGTCAGAATTCCCTTCCCAGAATTTGGAGCGAAACCTTTTGGTTGGTTCCGATTGACAAACAGACACTGCTATTTCCCCACAAATAGAAATCTACCAAAATATTTTTGAAATTCAAAGTTTAAGCAAGGGCCGAACGCAACGCCTGTTTTCTATCAGAAAATGAGACGATACACGCTCAAGTAGTTTAAATTGCTTATTGAGTCTTGATCTACCAACCAGTTGCATGTTCGTTAGGTAGGTTATTCACTGCTTTCCTCTTTCCCATTTGCCTTCATTATGCCCTGTGACTGTTAAATCCTCCGAGCCCTCTAACCTTATTATGTACCCTGGATATTTCAATTGATATTTTAATGTTTCAATTTTCTTTGAGACATCGGTTCTGATCACATGTTCAGTCCATGGTATTCCCAGTATCCTACAAATTCTTTGGTCTCAAGTAATTATCTGCGAGAAAATTGCCAACATTTTCTGTTATATAGGAGGGCATATATTAGATTGCAGTATAGCATTCGTTTATTTGTTTCTTACAAAATCTTCTTGTTACTGAATACAGGGTGCGATGAATAAACTCTCATCTAAATTAAACAAAAATGAAAATAACAATGACATTTCATTTTACCAGATATATTTACCAAAATGACACGAACATATCTTGAAATACTAAAGAGTAAATTTGGCTTCAAACATAGATTCCATTTTCTGCACCTCTTCTGGATGGTCTCCTTGTTTAAGTTGGTGAATGCCGCCATAATACTTGCCGTCAGTTCAATTACGCCCCACACATAATAATCAAGGGTGGGGGGTTCTGCCTGGGAAGTTAGGTGACCCGATCTAAGTGATGATGCTCTTGCAGAAATTGTCTGTCAGCTATTACTGGGTTCTCCGGCTTGTGTGGAATAGTGCAGAGTCCTATTCCCAGACATAGGTATTTCCAGCAGCCACCCTCTTGATCCAGAGCAGTGCTACCACCTTAAGGCATCTGATGTAGTCCTCTGTGTTGAGTCTGAGGCCCCAACCAACAAATTCGAGAGTTCTTTTCTTATCAGAACGATCCGAGTGAGTTTTCCGAGCTGCTGTAGCTTCGTAAACAACAGTAGATTCATCCAACCCTTTCTGAATCTTCTGCACTCTCCTCAGATTGACAAGCAAACACACTGAAATGATCGTATTAAAGCTTCCAGCGCGAATGTCAAGCAGTACAGCATGCCGTCTCAAAATTTCTGGTGGAGTGTATTGCGTCATGCTACTCATTTTCTCACAGACGATACTCAACTTATTCTAATATATTGTGCTGTCAAAACTAAACAACGCGCATGCGCGAAATTAAAACAAAATATAAAATGGCGACAATGTATTTTGCTTTACTTTTGGTAAACCACTACCTTTTCGAATTTCGGTGTCACAGTTTATATTTACCTCCGAGTTTTCATTTGTTTATTCCTCTACTGTTTTCTGAACACACAATTACATTCAGTTTAAGATTGCAAAGTCTGTTCTGTTTCGTCATTGTTTGTTAAGGTTATATTTTCATATCTATGCGTTCTTTCAGAATAGTTTGACTTTTCCCATTAATAAACATTTCCAAGAAATTGTTTTTGGAACTCTGTTACTGTCTCTCTTTGACTTCCTTCAGTGATTTTTCATCCATCTCTTTTTATTCAGTTTTATGTTTCCATTAACGAAAATCATCATTTTATTTCCTATAAGTTAGTCAAGTCTGTTAACACTTTAGTATTCTTCTCCACCAGCATCATATATATAATGTTAGGTTTGACTTTAAATAGTGACTTCCTTTTCGAAGCACACTAGAGCGCTGGGAAAATTGGAAAATCGATTGATATATTACTGCAGCATATGTATTTTTGGCAGGTTTTATTTTATTGTGTGGCACAAAAAGAAAGTTCCACAAGCGAGAAGTGCGAGGGAAGAAACTATTAGCATAGAACTTACGGTTGCATCTAGCTATTTCAAATGTAAATTGATGAGTCCTTGCCGCCAATACTACGCTTAAATTCATAAATTCTACCTGCCATAGAGGAAACTTCATCAGAACAATTACCATGAAAATATTCAAATGATAGCCTCAGGGAAGTTGTAAAGTGACTGAAGCCGAGATGCCAGATGATGATCAATAACATTGCAGATTCTTTGGGGTATTTTATCAATATTCTCTAAATATACACGAGAGGCGCCAGACCCTCAGAAGCAGAGACTTTAACCAGACGAATCTCCAGCTGCAATATTTTTTGTCTATTGTTTTGGGGGTTAAAATAATTTTTAATCTTACTAATATAAAGACCCCTACCCGACCACATATCGAAAAAAATTATTCACCGTAAGGTATTCTATTGATAATTATAAATTTGGATATAAATGAGATTCAGGAAAAAAACTCTGTGCCAAAAAAGTGACTCAGATATCGCATTCTAATGAT
Organism: Acanthosepion pharaonis; assembly: GCA_903632075.3. NCBI lineage: Eukaryota > Metazoa > Mollusca > Cephalopoda > Sepiida > Sepiidae > Acanthosepion > Acanthosepion pharaonis. The sequence goes on along the minus strand of CAHIKZ030000333.1, from coordinate 2,168,832 downwards.
TAAATTGGTAAATTTAAAGAACTTTTGACAAAATATTGAAAACTATTTTACAATACACTCAGAACAATATTCTAGAGAATCCTAGAACAGGTTAAATTAAATCTAGAGTATTCCAGAATATTCCAGAAAGACTCATACAGTATAAAAACAGCTTGAAATAGTCACTGAAGTCACTAACCGGATGAAAGGGTACAAACACGCATCAGAACCATTTAAAGCATCTATTATTGCCTTCTCAAAAGGAGGCAAGTCTACGAGAGAAATTGCAGAAATTGCTATAATCTCGCAATCAACTGTCTCTCGATATGCTTAGAGCACATAATGATTCCACTCATGCTCCAAGGAAGGAAACAAGGGGACAAAAGAAAAAGATTGATGATAGAACTGGCAGGGTAATCAAGAGAAAAGTTGCGAAGAATAAGACTATAATATGTCAAGAAATTGCAGCCAGTCTAAGCGAAGAGCAAGGTGTTAGTCTTGCCTCTTCATCAATCCACCGGTGGCTGTTAGAACAAGGCTACAAATCTTGTACACGAAGGTTTAAGCCGCTAATAAGCAAAACCAACAAAGCCAAGAGACTTGAATGGGCTCACTATTACAAAAATTTCACCGTAGAAGACTGAAAGAATGTTCTCTTCTCTGATAAAACGAAAGTTGAGCTAAATTCAAAGGATAAGGTGAGTTACTTTCATCGACCAACATTGTATTTGGTATTTACCTGAAAGGGGACATACCCATTATCATTCGTAGGTATGCTACGACAATTTTCTTCTTTCCTTAATAGTATTTTGTCATATTTTACATCACTCAGTAACCAGCCTGCGTCTTAGCGGCTTTATTGCATTGGTTTGGATGTAATGATTAAAAATTGTTGTTAAAGTTAATTCTGCTGCAGAGAGAAAGTAGTCTCTTGTCAGAACTTCTTCTCCCGATGTAAAATCTTTCTGTAATATATTCGAATTTTCCAGCAAGATCAAAAAGGCACAGCAGGACAGACAATATTTGACTTTTTTTTTTAATTTTTTATTTTTATCGGTTTTCGTGAATTCCTTGGGGTAATCGGCTTATCCGATTTCACCGAAAAAGCTTCTCAATTTGTCGTTATAGATGAAACCTTGCATTCAGTGTTATTGGTGGGAACGTCAGCTTACTTTTCTGAATGCCTTATTTTCAAGGCAAAGTGGTATTGTTTGTCGGTGGATAAAGACATCACGAGATCGTCATAAACTACTTGTTTGCCTGTAAAATCAAGTATTTTCATGTTCTTCCTATATATTGACTCACTTATTTATCAACAACATAAATATCTCTCTTCAGGCGATGTTAAAACTACCGGCGGGTGAAAGTCATTCGCTAGTAATTAAACATCACCTAAATTGCTATTGTAATTGTGTAGGAACTTTTAAAATGTTTAATATATTAAAATAAATAATATTTAGCTCAACTATGTATTGAGGCCTTTTTTTAAATTAAATGTTACATACAGTGTAATCATAGTTCATTTGTTCTCATTTTACACACACACACACACACACACACACACACGCGCATATATATGAAGAAATATACTCTTAAGGTGTGCTATATTTATGGGATAATTACTCAGTATCAGAGATAGTACGTGTGAATATAAAAGTGAACATTGAAGTCAACACTTAGAGGCAAAATAAAATATTAAATAAGCGATTTAAAATATTAAATAAGCGATATAAACAAATTTTTACTACGTTAATAAAAACACCGATAAAAATAAAAATAAATAAATAAATATATAAGATAAGAAATAAAAATAAAAAATAAAAAATAAAAAAAATAAAAACAAACAAGATAATTTAACCCAAATAAAAAAAAAGTAAATAAATAAAAGACTTCCGGCAAAATAAGCGCCTAAATATACTACCCACAATGCACCACCGACCTGTATATATAAATAGCTGAGGAAAAAAACAACACGCGTGGCCTGACGATAAGCGTCTAGCCTCTATATGTTGATTTCAATGTTCACTTTCATATATATATATATATATATATATATATATATATATATATATATATATATATATAAAAAAAAAAGATATCAAGAAAATGTATAAGTATGTATGTAAAAGGAGTTGTGTACGCTCTCCGGTTTTCCTTCCTTTCTTCTATCCTCTGAGTCTCCCTGTTTCTTTCTTCCATTCTTAATAAACCATCTCCACCCCTTTTTCTTGTTCGGTGAATAAGAGGCCAACGATACAACCATCGCATATCCTAGTGACATATACCACCCTGCTTCCCTTTCTATTGTGTGTTCTTAAAACACAATTTCCTTTAATATTGTTTTTTTTGTTACGTTTGTCGGTTGATTCCTGGAAAATTTTTTGAAGCCATTCATTGTTTTGAAACCGCAAAGCCTTCGAAGGAAATTATATATATATATATATATATATATATATATATATATATATATATATATATATATATATATGTGTGTATATAAAGAAAGAACAGTAAGATATATAATCCTGTGTTCTTATAGATATTTTTATTTTTACAAAATACTACTCAATGTTAATTAAATTCGTAGCTTTTAGCTTCCATTTTTGAAACATGGTTAGAACTGTGTAGCGAAAAAACATATTTTAAATAAATCAATTTATAATATAATATTATATATGTCTGTGTGCGTGTGTGAACGTGTGTGTGTGTTTTGAACAATAAGATTATTAAGAAACTAAAATTTTCAAACACACTGGGTTGTATATGAATGTTGTTTTGTTTTAAAAATTCAATTCGGTTCCTCGCGTCGTTTCGGCCATCATGACCATCATCAGGAGAAAAAGTCCTGATTGTTATTAGCAGTGAACTACAGGAGAATCACTTTCTGAAGAAAATGGACTTAGTAGTTTTCATTTAGTTTTTTATCGCTTATTTGGGTCTGTCTTTGTGTTGAGCAAAAGGCCTCCTTTTAGTTGTTTTCTGGGGAGATTCAGAATTCTTTTCTTGGCCATTTTGACAGTTTTATTGGTTTGAGAAGGGAATATATGTGGGTTAAGTGTATGTTATCATTTAGTTCTTTGAGAATGTGTATGATGTTTGTAACTGTATTAGTATGGATATGAGTATAAGTGTGAAACCTCAATACCTCCGCAAGCATGTCTGTCTTGTGTGGGTGAGAAATGTGGGTAAGACTTGATTTATGGGGTTATATATTAATTCTATCTGTGTTATTAAATTCTTGGTTAACACGTTTGGACGAAGTGTTTTGAACCACAATATCCATTTATTTTCATTTTACTCTATAAGATTTCTGTTATCTTTTATGTCTATTTCTATTTTTTCAAATTATTGTGAATTTGGCATGACTTTTAAAATCATGTTTTTCTAAGCGGAAATGTTGTTTTAGAAGTAAAATCTTTGGTGGGGATCCGACTTAATCCGATTACGGTAATTATTAATTCTGTAGTGAAAGGCCAATCACATTTTCGCACATATAGGTGAATTATATTATGAATTCGTATATATATATATATATATATATATATATATATATATATATATATATATATATATATGCATTGTGTATAAAATAATTGAACTTTAAATTACATTTTATCTTTATCAAAAATTGTTTTTTTACTTACAAACTATGTTTATATGAACTTTGTCGTTGTTTTGCTGTGAAGAACACCCCCAATGACTGTAAAAGTATTTTTTATATATCCTGTATACAAATTTCGTTAAAAACAATTGCTATGTTTCTGATTTAATTTTTTTATTGTGTTCTGATAATTATTTTCCTAGTCCGAATGTTCCGTATTTTTTTTACCCATCATGAAGGATGATTTTAATTTGACTTTTAGCGGAATTTATGGATTTTTGTATATATGTGTATCTAGAGTTATAGGAATTTTTATTTTTCAAACATGGTCAGCACATTGTGGCCGTGTTCATATTTGTTGATATTAAGTATTGGCTTTTTCATTTTATTAACCATGCTTCCATTCTTTTTAGCCTTTTTTACACGCCCAAATACACATTTTTGGCTGCTCAATATACAATTGTATATATATATATATATATATATATATATATTAAGACATTTTTACGTTTATACATTCTTTTTTATAGATGAAAATATTTAAATAAATGCTCTGTTTATAATAAACAGTATTAACAACATTTACCGGCCTGAATGTCCGAGAAATTGTCATAGAAAAGGAATCGAACCTGTATCCTATATGGGACAAAAAAAAAAAAAAAAAAAAGAAAGTAAAATCGACCTTGCTAACCGAATGTTCCTCTGTGGCGAAATCGGTAAAAGCACGTCAGGCTATATGACGGTTCCGTATAGGATACAGATTTGATTCCTGTCGGAAGACGCATATTTCCTATGAAAATTTCTCGGACATTCAGGCCGGTAAATGTTAATACTGTTTATTATAAACAGAGCAATTACTTAAATATTTGTATCTATAAAAATGAATGTATAAATATAAAACTGTCTTAAAATAATTGTCGGACTTTGCCCATTTCCTAATATATATATATATATATATATATATATATATATATATATATATATATATATATATATATAAGAGGGAGGTAGAGATTCACAAGTGAGATAAAAAGACTCATAAACAGCACATGTAAAAGGAAATTAATTCCATTATTCTTCGTGAGTTTATTCAATTCAGGTAACAAGGCCCATAATCCCTGGGAGTTGTGGCGTCACATTTAAAATAACAACAGTGACGTGCGTGGGGTATGATAGCGTGACGAAACCTTCCCTCCTTCAGGCTTCTTGCTAAGGGCTACAAAGTACAGGACGTTGTAGATGATGAATAGGCACTTCCTGAAAGAACACGGCATGAATAAGAATAGGTGTAATAACAGAAACTACAACAACAAGATGCAGAAGTCTCCTGAATGGGGTGGTTTATTCAAGAAATATAAGAGAAAATTCCATTGCAGTGGGGTGAAACCAAACAGGTCCAGGAACACTTGTCTGACTTGCTCTTAATCAATTAAAGCGGCTTTAGATTTAAACGCCTTTCTCTTGCAGAACTCACTCAATTCCCTGCGGCCATACCAGTTAGCAGTTATTGACTGAATTGGAAGGTTTCCAAAAAGACATACCCAGTAAATGGCTCCAACTCTTCAAAGAATCCATGTTACACCGCGTAACCGCCCTTATTAAAATGAAGAAGAAGAAAGAATTCATTAAGAAGCCTTCATTAATTTGGGGCGTTTAAGTTTATATTTCTCCATTCTTTGACACCGTCTGGCAAGAAAATCTGGAATATTAGCTAAATCTCAGATGGCTTCACATTATCTGCCAGATGTCTTCAAAAGGGAAAACAACCGCGCCACTGTCGTCTATATATATATATATATATATATATATATATATATATATATATATATATATATATATATATATATATATATATATATATATAATCTAAATAAAATAATAAAAATATATATATATATGAGGAATCTAAATAAAATAATAAAAATATATATATATATGAGGAATCTAAATAAAATAATTATAAAAACTGAGAGAATATTAATCTACAACCCAGTGTGTCTGAAGATTTTAATTTTTTAATATTTAATTTTTTTATTGTTCAATATATATATATATATATATATATATATATATGTGTGTGTGTGTGTGTGTGTGGGAGAGAGAGAGTATGTGAGTGAGCGTGTGTGCGTGTATATAAACAGGGTGCGATGGATAAATTGTCTCTCGCTCTATATAAACAAGGTGCGATGGATAAATTGTCTCTTTATATACAAACAAGGTGCGATGAATAAATTGCCTCTATCTATATAAACAATGTGCGATGGATAAATTGTCGTCTAAATTACGCAAAAAATGAAAATAACTGCCAGCATTTTTTTAAACAGATACATTTAACACAAAAATGTAAATATATTGGATAAAATCGCTATTTGCTTCAACCCCGACCTCCAGACGATTTCGGCATCTGCTGCATCTCTTCTGGAGGACCTTCTTGATTAAGTCGGTGAAAGCTGCTATAATCCTTGCCTTCAGTTCATCTTTGGTGTTTCAAGGATTTTTTTTTTCTTTCATTTCGCTCAACTGCGCCCACACATAATGTGAGTGATGTGGTCGCAGACATTGCCTGACAGCTATCACTGAATTCTCCAGCTTGTGTGGCACGATTCAGAGTTCTGTTGAACTCTAGAGCTTGGGAAAGTCCGAAAGAAACATCCACTTTGAATATTTCCATAAATTTTTCTAAGTCGTTAGAGCCATAATAATAATAAAACGTATTTTTATATATATTAAAAGATCTTTTAAAAGTATTTAAAGAATTCTTATATAAAGAAAACTGAATAAGAAAGTCATATGTAACGATCTCTGTAGCCGAGCGTTCTAAAGCAGGCCTAATCAAATGTTGCTTCTTATACAAAGGAGCACAAGGGTTTGAAACTTGTTAGCGCATTTCGCTTTTCAAGTTTTCAAATTTTCTCAAGTGTTCAAGTCGGTAAACGTAATAAATAGTGTTTAAAAAAATCTATTTCAAACACAGGTAATCATTAAAAATCACGTTTGAAGCAATAAAAATATCGGATTAAATATGAGCTTTCGAAAAATTCTCAACGACGTAGTGCGCATTCCTTTAAAGGGGAAAAAGGGCCATATTGTTTTTGTATATTTGTGAAAGTTTAATAAAAGACCAAGTATTCTTTATTGTTTTAGTCCATTTTTTATTTCAATCAGTTGTTAATTGGGACAAGAAATGGCTTGTGAATTTTAATGCCTCAAAAACTAAACGATTAGATTGGCTCCTAGGTGTCATCGTTTCTACTGTTAAAATAGCTAAATATTTTGTTCAAATAGTTTCTTTTCTAGCACTTCTCACCTGTGTAATTCTCTTCCTATATCCAACTTACCTGCCAACTACGATCTTTAAAAATATAAATGTAATTCCAATCATCAGTTTTCCTGACCTCTGTTATTCGACTGTCGTTTCCACTCACTAGGCACGGTAGAGTCATGGATGGATAGCGGCTCGGATTGAAATATCGGATAGCTGAGTTCGAATTCCAGTCAAATGCATAACATTCACTGATATCCTTGAATCTTCTTCTTCTCCCTACCCCCCAGCTTTGGGTAAATAGCAGCACAGACCGAGTTCTATAGCTTTGAATTGCAACTGGTCTACCGCAGAAAGAAATGGCAATCTACTGCTGGAAAAAATCTGCCTCGTCAGTCATGTATCGAAAGATACATGATCGCCTAAGCGTGTATCACGTATGGCATATGACTGACTGATATTCACTTACGTGCTAATATCCTTGGCATGAATCCTCCACTTCTCCCCACAGCTATGGCTAAATAGCAGGGCAGACAGGCTTCTATAGCCTTGGATATCAACTGGTCTACCAAAAAAAAAAAAGAAATGGCAACCTACTACGGAAAAAATCTGCCTCCTCAGTCATGTATCGAAAGATTGATAATCGCCTAAGCGTGTATTAATCATGGCACATAACTGACTGATATTCACTTACGGGTTAATACACCTGGTATTAATCCTACTCTTCTCTCTACAGCTATGGGCAAATAGTAGGACAGACCGTGTTCTATAGTCTTTGATGGAAACTCGTGTAACGCAGTAATCTGCGTTGTCAGTCATGTATCGAAAGCTACATGACCGCCTAAGAGTGTATCACTCATAGCACATAACTGATTGAACGTCTTCTTATTTTCTTCTACTTCTAGGAATCCCTTGCATTTTAGTGTCATTATCACCTAAATTGGGATAAAATCTTAAAAAGTTTGATATAATACACAATACCGAGGAAAATGCTTAGATAATCCTTATATTTGGATTTGCGTTTCTTTAGAAAGTTCTATAAATATTTATTCCTGACTCTATATTAGATACTGGCATGATATTGCTGGAAAAATGAGCATAGCGTGATAAAAACGGCCTTAAACTTGACGAAAAGAATTTTTTATTGCCTAAATGTTTATGTTATTATAAAGAGGAAAGATCAAAGTATTTTTTAATTATTTTTTTTCCATTTTTTAATCATTCCTAGTAAGTTCAAAATTGTCGTTTAAAATCATGTTTTTTTAGTCCGGAAATCGATCGTCAGCCATTTTTTTCAATTTTGTAAATAAAAGTTAATTTTTCCGTTTAAAATTTTATCAAAAATCAATTATACTTTTAAAATTTTATTTTAACAAAATTAAAAATTTTAAAGTTTATTTAATATATTTTAAAACACGCATTTTTTACTTTATGTATCCAAAAATGTATTTTAAAAGCAAGAAACCGCAGGTCTTGACAGCGGCGACGTGCAACTATTTGATGATTGATGCATTCAGAGTGTATTGACAGCTTACTGAAGGAAAAGGTTTCGTACGGAAGGAAAGAAGTGATTTAATTTAGCTTTTTATTGAACTAATTTATTTACCTCGTTATTTTTAAGGGAAATTTTTAAACAAAGACTGTTGAGAGTGAGATAAAATTTCATAAGAAAGGTACAGAAAATTAATTATGTACCTTTTCTTAATGAAAGTTTAAGTGTACATAATTTAATATACATTTATTACATTTTACGGTATTATTTGTATTTACACTCATTTTATTAATTTTGATATTTCATTTATGAAAAAATGTCATAACTGAGAAAATATAAAAATAAAACATATAAATTTCATAAGATAAGTACATAATACTTTAGGTACCCTTATTATCTGAAGTATTATACACTTTTTTCTCTTTTGCAATTTTTTTCAAATTTTAAAATCTTAATATGACTATTGAAAAGGCAATTTTTCTCATAATTACGTAATCATATACACTTTTTTTATTTTACTTATTCATAGCCTAAAAAGAACACAGGTCTAGAAATGCAATGCAATTAGTATCAGACTTGATCGTCACTTTAGTACAGACTTGATCGTCACTTTAGTACAGACTTGATCGTCACTTTAGTATCAGATTGATCGTCACTTTAGTATCAGACTTGATCGTCACTTTAGTACAGACTTGATCGTCATTTTAGTATCAGACTTGATCGTCACTTTAGTATCAGACTTGATCGTCACTTTAAACAAAAACATCAAAATTTCTTCAACACGTGTTTCGTACGAACAATGTATTGAAAAGGCTGTCAAACAGCGAACAACATTTATACAACGCAAACGACGTGACGAACCATTGGTTTTATGATGCTTCCGTTCTTTGATATATTCAAATTAAGTTATTTTATGGACACACAAAAAATAATTTAAAAAAAACATGTTATATTAGATTTTTTATATATTTGCAGATTGTAACCAGTTTTAGTTTATAATCTGTAATGATATATATCTAATTAATAACATAATTATCTACTTAATAACACCACTGACTAAACTGTACACCATTTTCTTTAATTCTAGAATATTTAAGAACTTTAATGTAAAAAAATAAAATAATTTAAGAAATAACAAATAATTGTTGTAAAAATTTATTTTTGATCGAAAACGTTTTTTGCTTTCAGTCAATGTTACCTATATTCATAAAAAAAACAAGTAAACGGAACTAAAAACTTTAAAAATTAAATAATATCTTTGTTTTATTGAGTTTTGTATTTTATAATTCAGAGCTGATTTTAAGGTAGAAATATGTCAACTAAAAAAAACAAAACATTATTTATGATTTACTTTCAAAGCCTTGTGCTTTTAACTCATTAACCACTAAAAACGTACAGATTTGAATTTCAAGAGTTTTCATAAAATAAATATAAAAAAATTACCATGACTTTAAAAAAATAAACATGTTTATAATAATTTCCATTATTTATGAATAGTTTCTGAAGGTTTAATTAAAATCCAACAATTATTTTTTATTTTTGCAAGATTTTCAAAATTAATGTCTGCCATAAAAAATGGACCAAAAATCCGCCATGTTATTTCGTAGTAGATTCGCTGATGAAGAGAAACAAGATTTTTCAATCAAAAGTTAGAATGCTCTAATAATGAGAGAAGTTTTTTTTTTAAAATACTTATAAAATACTTTCCTCTTAATAATAACATAAACATTTTGACGATAAAAGTTTGTTTTCATCAAGTTTGAAGCCGTTATTATCCTGCTATACTCATTTCCAGCAATCTCATGCCAGTATCTACTTTATATTTTAGAATATTTTTCGGAAAGATATTTACATTTATCCCAATAAGCAATTAATTGATATAAAACCAGTAAACGCTAAAAACTTTAATGACATAATTGTCCCATATTTGAATATAAACGTCTTGTATTAATTTTGTTCTCTTTTGCATCTTAACTGTTTACTAGCGTCTCTAGTTCATTTCCCGTTTGGTCTGTTCAACACATCTACAGAAGTCGAACTTTGAAATGTTAAGTGCAACACAAAATATAAACTTTTTTTGAGACAAATTACATATGAATAAGAGACAAACATGAAACATTGCTAAGATACAAGAGTCTCAATCGGTGAAAATGAAAAAAAATGTTGAAAGCCTGAAATATATTGGTTTTTGGTAAACAATGTTTTACAGTCACTTTGTAGAGTGAAAGAAATCTGCGTTAACTTAACATCTGACACTTTCAGCTGTACTTACAGCAGATTATCCAAGATTGAGAAAAAAATGTTTGGAAAAGGTATTGTGCCAATGGCATCAGACAAAGAACCATTTTCACAGTGTCACATTATCGCTAATCTGCTAAAAAACTTCTAAGATATTTAAAGATTCTATACTTGTTTGATTTTGACAGCTCCTCTGCTATTAAGGAAATATGAAGAAACTGAAATTCTGATGAATAAAATACTTGCCAAATTTAGGGTGCAGCAAAAGTAACACCCTTTTGATACCTTATCATCTGTCTAAGTAATTTCAACTGTCAGTTTCTAAGTATAAATTGTCTTTTGTATTTCCATTTACCTTAAACCTTCCTCGTTGCTCACATGCAGCTCCAGTGGTATTTCCCAGCATTCCCTACCATAAAGGAAGAGCGATATTACGTAACGTTTCAACAATTTTTGTTTGGTTTCTAACCTTTATTCTTGTTTGTTAACACTTGTGTAATTAAAATTTATTTATAGCTGATAGGCTTATAATGCGTCATCTGGAACATTTCATTAAAATTACTATTAAAATAACATACATGTGGCAGTTGATATTTTGGAATTTAGGGAAAAATAAATGAAATAATTATACGCTTTGATTTGAATTATTGTATTTGTGCAGCCTTCGTAGCCTAATCACGAAGTCTTATAATCCATATAGGCAGAGTTATATCCACGCCACTATGTTCAGTTTTTATACCCGACCCTATTGATTAATACCGATCGTAGAATGACTACCTGATATTGCGATAAAAACAGAATTAAAATTAGCGTGAAATATTTCTGATTTAGCATATTATAAGAATACATTGATTGACCGATTCGTTTTCTACAGTTTTTCAACCTTTTTCAGGTTATTTAAAGCTAGATCATATTTTTTTAGGTTCTAAGAATTATGTTTAAGATAATAATGGTTTAGAGGTACAACTCTTACTAATTAACACATAGCTGGGGGAGACGAGGTGGATTCATACTTTTCCTAAGGGTATTTGCTTTGGGCATAAGTAAATATAAGAAACTCAACTGGTATTGGAACACGGCTCTCCGATTGAGAATTCCGAGCCTTTATGCATCCCATCACCTGTAAATCCAAGGTTACAGCATCTAGTATTCCCAAGTGGTCATGCATCTTGGTACTGACCAAACTCGGGATTTGCTTAATTTCGATGATCTTACGGGAACCGATGTTTCAACGTGATGTGGGCGTAAGCCTGATAATAATAGACAAAGTGTCAAATAATACTTATTGATTGATTGTTTTTTTTATTTCTATGGTGGTTCAATCGATAGTGGTTTGGAACGAGAAATCGAAGAGCAGATTTGGAATTCCGATTGAATTTCATGATATAATCTTCGAGCAAACAACATTTGGAAAATGTATGAATCCAACACTTCTCTCCCAGACATGGGTTAAATATCAACGAAAAGCATATTATTCAGCTAACAAATTTACAATGACAATAATACCCGAACTGCGGTCGTCAACTCAGTTAACCAATATTTATACCATATAGAGTCGTGTATAAGTCGGTTTCATGTATTGAGCCACCACTGAATTTTTTACCTGGATTGTAACCCCTCTAGAAAAAAAAATACCTGTTTGTAGTGCAACCATTCACCGAAAATTCATGATTGTTAACACCTTGAAAAAATTACCTGTATATAGTCTGACCCTGCCTTTTTATGTTCCGAACTATATTAGAGGATATATGGTAATCGATATTGGCGCCTGTCATATCAATGTAAAACGGCATAAGAATTAAGAGAAAAATTTAAAAAAAAAACATCGGTTGAAGGAAAAATATTTGAAAAACATAATACAAATAGATTATGAACCAAAAGAGGAATTCGAATAATAATTAAAGATTAGATCAAATAATTCCCAAAGTGCGGCAGATGCCCCACCGCTGGGATATGATAATCTTTTAGTGGGACATGTGTAGGATATGCACCCTTCTTTCTGATCTAAAACAAATTGATTTTCCAACATGGGTGATGCAGACAATGCTAATGGATATTTCTAATGTTTTGATGCTGTATCAAGAAGAACCCTTGGAGATGCAAAATGGTGAGTCTGTTAAAACTTTATTCAATATAAAAGGAGTGATGGCATGGTTTTGTGATGAGACAATAACTAAACACCCAAATTATATTTTGTATTTCCATTTACCTTAAACCTTCCTTGTTGCTCACATTTACCTGAAACCTTCCTCGTTGCTCAATTTACCTTAAACCTTCCTCGTTGCTCACTTTACAATGACAATAATACCCGTTGTAAGAAATTTGTTGTTAACATTTCCATCTTGATATTTAGCTGAATGTGGCTTTAGGGCTGTAAATGATTTGTTATTGAAGAAAAGAAATCGAGTGGATATCACTAAACGAGGTGATGTAAGGCTTAAGCTGACTAAATTAGTGCCTAATATAAAATCTAACTGTAGATGGCATGACACACAAGGATCTCACTAACAGTCATTTTGTGATGAGCTCAGATTTCATTTTGCATTATTATTTCATGATTACTAAAATAATCAAAGTCTATTACAGAATAAGATTTCATTAAAATATTTTATATTTCTGCCTTTCAGTTCTCTATTATATGATTTGAAACTATATATATTTAACTTTTTTGTTTTTTTAATTTTTCCCTTTTTTGGACGGCATGGTCTTTGGAGGCTTGTTTATAGACCGATAGCCTTTTAAGCTTCCTTCACGCGAATTGCAGTAAAATTTTGAATATGTAAGAATTAAATATTACAGGGGTGGGGGCACCAGAATTTTAGAAATACCAAAGTGGGCCATGGCCCAAAATCAGTCGGGAACCACTGGATTAGATAATTCTATAGAAATGATGAGCGTTTTATGTATCCTAAACATTTACATAGAATTACCATTAATTTATATTTGTTTCTATACATATCCAATCGTGCATAACGACAAGAATTCATTTCAAAGATGACTTGAATTGAATGAGAAACATCCGAATCAAAGATGGCTATAGAAGTGTAAAGGCTCCTCAAAAAGAAATGTGAATAATGATAAACAGTTTCTACAAACAAAGAATTAAAAGAAATCACTCCCAAAGCAATTCTTAACTGATGTATTTGTTTGCAATAAAGGGAAAAAGGAATTGCAAAGAGCATATTTGCATAAACAATGGAGAAATTGACTAATGGACATACTTAAGTGATGAAATCTAAAACTTTTTATTAGAAGATAAAATATTTTCGTACAATGATTTGTTGTTATATGACTGTAAACCTACTCAATTATGCCTGACTCTGTATAATATTTACATATTAAATGGGTTCAATAAGTTTTATGATGCAAGGTGTCATATTAATTCCTATGAATCATATAAGCACTGTAACAATTGCTTTAACCAGGGAGCGGTAAATATATCTCCAACATTTTAAGGCTGACAAAATGACCACGGTATCGGCCATAATAGTTCACTGTTATTTAAACAACGGGCTCCCGTATTGTAGCATACCTACGGACGATAATAGGTATTATACGTGGTCTGCAGTCGGTCAATTTCCTTACCTGCAGGCAGAGAGGATACCTAGACGAGACTCTGTCGAAAGGGCAGAGTCTCGTCTCGGGAATCAGCTACTCGACCCCGTTTAATACGGTGTGTACGGGGAATTTTTGGCCGAGGCTATGAGCTCGGATACTTCACATTAAATTAGGCCGTTGGTAGATTCCTGAATTAATTAATTAATTAACTAATTAGGAGGAGACACGGTGGAGTAATGGATAGCGGCTTGGATTGAGCAATCGGAGAGCCGAGTTCGAATTCCAGTCGAATCCATTACATTCACTTTCGTGCTAATACCCTTGGGAAAGGTGTGAATCCTCTTCTTCTCCCTCCAGCTATGGGTAAATAGCAGGACAGACTGGGTTCTATAGCCTTGGATGGCAACTGGTCTAGGAGAAGGACAACTCTGAATTCAAAACCTGCGGAGGGTCGTTTGGGGACCTTGTGGCAATCGGCCCTTCAAAAAGTATGTATGGTCCAGCACGAAACCTTCGCCACTATAATCAAATCTCATGTGCTATACATGCGAGTTTGGGGAGCGTTTGTGAATTCCAAATACCCATGAAACTCCAATATTGGAGCTTGCCTCCGTCCAGAGAAGATCCCCAGACGCGGCTTATATAGAAGAGCAGAGTCACGTCTCTGGAAACAGCTACTCGACCCCGTCTTATACGGGGTCTACGGAGAATTTTTGGCCTAGCCTACGGACTTGAATACTCCACATTAAATTCGGCATCTGACCGCGTGGTTGGTAGATATCCTGCAATTGTAGATTCATTGTGGAATTCACTTGACTCACTTCTAGCAGTTGTCTACTTCTACGCGCCGCTGGCGAATCTTATACGTGTTGTTCGTGTCCTATGTATAACCGTTCATTGCCGACCATCGTGTTATTATTCTGTTTATTAACCTTGCCTAGGTTACAACACGTATATAGTTATTTGGCATTCTCCAAATGATGGCCTCTGTTCGCCATTCACTGTTGTAGACGATTTCTAAAGTACCCAGAGTAAAGCTGCTAGGTACAATTTGACTTTCAAATCTGTCGCATATAATCACTAAATTATGACATTCTCACTGACTTCCGTTGTTTAGAGCGTTGTTTGAAAGAAAATGTGTAGAATGCGGTAGTCACACTATACGACAGCGGTGCCATCAGTGTCCATGGCGGATGCAACAGTTTGTGGTGACAACAGCCATATTTCCCAAATCTCGCCCCCTCCTCTTCGACATTTTTCTCTTCAAAAAATCAAATTCCATTTGAAAGAAACAAGATCCAATTAAGCCGAGAAAATACAAGAGAATGCGACGAGGCAGCTACATGCTATTCCATAAAAGGAGTTTCTATCAATGGAAACGAAGCTGGATAAAGTGTATTACTTCAGAATGGAATTACTTCGAAGGAGATTAAATGTCGAATTGATATGTGCTGTAGTTTTATTTTTATGGTACGAATACTTTTTTTTATCAGACCTCGTATGTTTATTTATGTACATGTGTATCTTTGTTTTGTGGCTCTTGTCTTCTCGTTCAACAATACAGCAATATTGTAGCCACGTGCATATTCATAATGTTTAAAAGTTGTAATATTCATGTTTCTCTCAATAGAAATGTACATTTAAAATGGTTTGTCACCCCCCACACACATATATATATATATATATATATATATATATATATATATATATAAGACTGTGTCTGTTTACTTGTGCATCTGCTATGTATTTAGGTATTTTTGATAAAACCAATTTTACTCGACAGAATTTCTATTACATATTTATAAGTCTAAATATTGCTGCCACACCTGGTCTGGTGCTTCTGATATATATATATATATATATATATATATATATATATATATATATAGAGAGAGAGAGAGAGAGAGAGAGAGAGAGAGAAAGATTCTTGATAAAATGTGACGAAGAATCTGCAATGTTACGGGTCCTGACCAGTAATCTAGGCTTCAGTTACTTTGCTACCGCAGACGATGTACTTTCCTCTATGGCACCTCGACTTTACGAATTTAAGCGCAGTACTAGATTGGCGGCAAGGTCTCACCATTTTACAGTTGAAATTTTTAGATATAACTATAGGTTCTACCCTAATATTTTCTTCAATCCCTTGTTGGAAGTCTCTTCCGTTTTCTTTCTTTCCAGATAACTTTCCTCTTAAAAAAAATGTATTGTTAAATAGTTTGATTTGCGCTCTCTCATAAGGCCAATAACGGATGGGTGACAATTTCCACGATCACTTCACGCCAAAACACACGGCCTCCTTGCTTTCCAGACCTGAAACAAGGCCACCGTAACACTATAAACACTCTAAAGCCTGCCTTTCCTGGGTATGACGGTAAACTACATCCGCGTCCTGGGTATGATGATAAACTACATCCGGCAGCAAGGCTTCTGATCAGAAGGTTTTGAGGATCGTGGAACCACCTTTTAATTGCTGCTGTTCCCAGGCCCACCCTGACCCAGGGTGGTAGCACGCATTTAGGGCCCCTGCTATGGTCAAATAGCTAACCAGCCAAAAATTGTCACAACACTATGAAAGTGTAAAAATAGGTTTTAGTACCATCAATACGTTTTTGAAAAAAAAAAAGTATTATCACACCATTTACATTATTCGGACA
Organism: Acanthosepion pharaonis; assembly: GCA_903632075.3. NCBI lineage: Eukaryota > Metazoa > Mollusca > Cephalopoda > Sepiida > Sepiidae > Acanthosepion > Acanthosepion pharaonis. The sequence continues at coordinate 2,152,048 of CAHIKZ030000333.1, read as the reverse complement.
TCTTTGTCGCCATATTTATTACCAGCCGCCTAGGGTAAAATTACTAATGGGTGCAAAATTCTTTGTTATGTTATTTACATTTTTCGAATTATTGTCCCCATCTTTACTGCCATATTCACAACGTTTCGCCCGTTGTACGCTCCGAGCTCATTCATTCGAACTGAACTCTTTATATCTGGGGTAGATTTTTTTTAATTCCACGTACCACGGTTACGAATGTCGCAGTTATCTCTTCATGTTTTTGTTTACCACTGATATAGCCAGGTATTGAACTCACAACTCATTGTGTCAAGTCACTGGATCCAACGAACGCTTTTATCCACTGGGCAATGTGGACTTGATGCGTAAATCATTTTAGGGAATGGTTAGAATTCAATATGTTTAGAATTGATGCTATCTTGAGCTTGAGCTTGATCTTTTTCTTGCTGACTGTGGCTATAACCTTTTCAAGTTATTGAAAATGACGATGAACAGTTGTATGGTTTGAACAAAGCTTTATTGCCAATTCTTCAACTGATGGTGCAGTATTTTCTACAAGTGATGCCACAAGGAGCTCATCATCAAACACAACCGGATGTCTTGTTCGGTCTTCATCTTCAAGGCTGAAATTTCCACTTCTCGGTTTGTCAAACTATCTTCTGCAAGTTCTTTCATTCAGGCATTTTTCTCCATAAACTGAGTGAATATTTTGAGTTGCTTCGGCTGCAGTGTTTCCTTTTTTAAACTAAGAAAGAGTTATGTGCCTTAAATGCTTCTTCAATACTTCCATCCCTGAGGGGCTAATTTGAATAATTGGCCGAGGGGATGAGGCTGAAGAAGAAAGCATAAAGAGGAAAGGAGGCTGAGGGAAGAAGACAGAGGCTGAGGCCAATGAATAGTGGATAACAGAGGACTGATGGCAGAGGCCGAAGAACAGTGGATAACAGAGCAAGGCGGAGGCTGAGGAAGAAAGAATAACAGAGGGCTGAGGGCTGAGGCTGAAGAAGATAGTATAACAGATCGGGCAGAGGGCTGAGGCCAATGAATAGTGGATAACAGTGCAGGACTGATGGCAGAGGCCGAAGAACAGTGGATAAACAGAGCAAGGCGGAGGAAGAAAGAATAATGAGGAAAGGAGGCTGAGGAAGAAGACAGAATAACAGAGAGGCAGAGGGCTGAGGCTAATGAATAGTGGATAACTGAGGGACTGAAGGCCGAAGAACAGGACAACAGAGCAAGGCGGGAGTGCTGAGGAAGAAAAAGAATAATAGAGCTGAGGCCAAGAAGAAGTAGTGGGGCAGAGGGCAGAGGCTAACAATAGTGGATAACAGGACTGATGGCAGAGGCCAAGAACAGGGATAAGTGGAGTGTAAAGAAAGACAGAGCAAAGCGAGGGCTGAGGCTGCTAACAGACGGGGCAGGGGTTGAAGAATAGAATAACATGGCAGAGAAAGAACAGTGGATAACAGAGGGCGGAGGCTGAGGAAGAAAAAGAATAACAGAGCAAAACAGGCTGATCGAGATCGGGGGCAGAGGCTGAGGCCAATGAATAGTGGATAACAGTGCAGGACTGATGGCAGAGGCCGAAGAACAGTGGATAACAGAGCAAGGCGGAGTGCTGAGGAAGAAAGAATAACAGAGCAAAGCTGAGGGCTGAGGCTGAAAGAAGATAGCATAACAGATCGGGGCAGAGGCTGAGGCCAATGAATAGTGGATAACAGTGCAGGACTGATGGCAGAGGCCGAAGAACAGTGGATAACAGAGCAAGGCGGAGTGCTGAGGAAGAAAGAATAACAGAGGAAAGCTGAGGCTGAGGCTGAAGAAGACAGCATAACAGAGGGGCAGAGGGGCCCAATGAATAGGGATAACAGTGCAGGACTGATGGCAGAGGCCGAAGAACAGGATAACAGAGCAAGGCGGGAGTGTTGAGGAAGAAAGAATAATAGAGCAAAGGAGGGCTGAGGCTGAAGAAGATAGCGGGGCAGAGGGCAGAGGCCAATGAATAGTGGATAACAGTGCAGGACTGATGGCAGAGGCCGAAGAACAGTGGATAACAGAGCAAGGCAGGAGGCTGAGGAAGAAAGAATAACAGAGGAAAGCCAGCGAGGGCTGAGGCTGAAGAAGAAGACTAGGCAGAGGCCGAAGAACAGTATAACAGATCAGGGCAGGGCTGAGGCCAATGAATAGTGGATAACAGTGCAGGACTGATGGCAGAGGCCGAAGAACAGTGGATAACAGAGCAAGGCGGGAGTGCTGAGGAAGAAAGAATAACAGAGCAAAGCCGAGGGCTGAGGCTGAAGAAGATAGCATAACAGATCGGGGCAGAGGGGCTGAGGCCAATGAATAGTGGATAACAGTGCAGGACTGATGGCAGAGGCCGAAGAACAGTGGATAAGAGGCAGAGCAAAGAAAGACACAGAGAGTTGCTGAGGAAGAAAGAATAACAGAGGAAAGGCCAATGAGGGCTGAGAGGCTGAAGAAGATAACAGAGCAACAGATCTGAGGGAAAGAATAACAGAGGCTGAGAGAGGCAATGAATAGTGGATAACAGTGAAGGACTGATGGCAGAGGCCGAAGAACAGTGGATAACAGAGCAAGGCGGGAGTGCTGAGGAAGAAAGAATAACAGAGTAAAGCTGAGGGTTGAGGCTGAAGAAGATAGCATAACAGATCGGGGCAGAGGGCTGAGGCCAATGAATAGTGGATAACAGTGCAGGACTGATGGCAGAGGCCGAAGAACAGTGGATAACAGAGCAAGGCGGAGTGCTGAGGAAGAAAGAATAACAGAGCAAAGCTGAGGGGCTGAGGCTGAAGAAGATAGCATAACAGATCGGGGCAGAGGGCTGAGGCCAATGAATAGTGGATAACAGTGCAGGACTGATGGCAGAGGCCGAAGAACAGTGGATAACAGAGCAAGGCGGAGTGCTGAGGAAGAAAGAATAACAGAGGAAAGCCGAGGGCTGAGGCTGAAGAAGATAGCATAACAGATCGGGGCAGAGGGCAGAGGCCAATGAATAGTGGATAACAGTGCAGGACTGATGGCAGAGGCCGAAGAACAGTGGATAACAGAGCAAGGCGGAGTGCTGAGGAAGAAAGAATAACAGAGGAAAGCCGAGGGCTGAGGCTGAAGAAGATAGCATAACAGATCGGGGCAGAGGGCTGGAGGCCAATGAATAGTGGATAACAGTGTAGGACTGATGGCAGAGGCCGAAGAACAGTGGATAACAGAGCAAAGGCGGAGGCTGAGGAAGAAAAGAATAACAGAGGAAAGCAAGGGCTGAGGCTGAAGAAGATAGCAGGCAGATCAGGGGCAGAGGCTGAGGCCAATGAATGGTGGATAACAGTGCAGGGACTGATGGCAGAGGCCGAAGAACAGTGGATAACAGAGCAAGGCGGAGTGCTGAGGAAGAAAGAATAACAGAGCAAAGCGAGGTCTGAGGCTGAAGAAGATAGCATAACAGATCAGGGGCAGAGGGCTGAGGCCAATGAATAGTGGATAACAGTGCAGGACTGATGGCAGAGGCCGAAGAACAGTGGATAACAGAGCAAGGGCGGGAGTGCTGAGGAAGAAAGAATAACAGAGAAAGCTGAGGGCTGAGGCTGAAGAAGATAGCATAACAGATCGGGGCAGAGGGCTGAGGCCAATGAATAGTGGATAACAGTGCAGGACTGATGGCAGAGGCCGAAGAACAGTGGATAACAGAGCAAGGCGGAGGCTGAGGAAGAAAGAATAACAGAGCAAAGCCGAGGCTGAGGCTGAAGAAGAGTATAACAGACGGGGCAGAGGGCTGAGGCCAATGAATAGTGGATAACAGTGCAGGACTGATGGCAGAGGCCGAAGAACAGTGGATAACAGAGCAAGGAGTGCTGAGGAAGAAAGAATAATAGAGGAAAGCTGAGGGCTGAGGCTGAAGAAGATAGCATAAACAGATCGGGGCAGAGGGCTGAGGCCAATGAATAGTGGATAACAGTGCAGGACTGATGGCAGAGGCGAAGAACAGTGGATAACAGAGCAAGGCGGAGTGCTGAGGAAGAAAGAATAACAGAGGAAAGCTGAGGGCTGAGGCTGAAGAAGAGCAGCAACAGATCGGGGGCAGAGGCTGAGGCCAATGAATAGTGGATAACAGTGCAGGGCCGACTGATGGAGCAGAGGCCGAAGAACAGGCTGGATAACAGAGCAAGGGTTGAGGCGGAGTGGTGACTGATGGAAGAAAGAATACCAGAGCAGAGGAAAAAGCTGAGGGCTGAGGCTGAAGAAGATAGCATAACAGATCGGGGCAGAGGGCTGAGGCCAATGAATAGTGGATACAGTGCAGGACTGATGGCAGAGGCCGAAGAACAGTGGATAACAGAGCAAGGCGGAGTGCTGAGGAAGAAAGAATAACAGAGGAAAGTGGAGGGCTGAGGCTGAAGAAGATAGCATAACAGATCGGGGCAGAGGCTGAGGCCAATGAATAGTGGATAACAGTGCAGGACTGATGGCAGAGGCCGAAGAACAGTGGAGGCCAGAGCAAGGCGGGAGTTGAGGAAGAAAGAATAACAGAGTAAAGCAGAGGCTGAGGCTGAAGAAGATAGCATAACAGATCAGGGCAGAGGGCTGAGGCCAATGAATAGTGGATAACAGTGCAGGACTGATGGCAGAGGCCGAAGAACAGTGGATAACAGAGGCTGAGTGCTGAGGAAGAAAGAATAAAAGAGGAAAGCTGAGGGGCTGAGGCTGAAGAAGATAGTACAACAACAGATCGGGGCAGAGGGCTGAGGCCAATGAATAGTGGATAACAGTGCAGGACTGATGGCAGAGGCCGAAGAACAGTGGATAACAGAGACGGAGGCTGAGGAAGAAAGAATAACAGAGGAAAGCAGAGGGCTGAGGCTGAAGAAAGAATAACAGAGAAAGCCGAGGGCCGAAGAACAGTTGAGGCTGAAGAAAGAAGAAGGGCTGAGGCTATAACAGATCAGGGCAGAGGGGCTGAGGCCAATGAATAGTGGATAACAGTGCAGGGACTGATGGCAGAGGCCGAAGAACAGTGGATAACAGAGCAAGGCAGAGTGCTGAGGAAGAAAGAATAACAGAGCAAAGCTGAGGGCTGAGGTTGAAGAAGATAGCATAACAGATCGGGGCAGAGGGCTGAGGCCAATGAATAGTGGATAACAGTGCAGGACTGATGGCAGAGGCCGAAGAACAGTGGATAACAGAGCAAGGCGGAGTGCTGAGAAGAAAGAAAATAGAAAAAGGGGAGGCAGAAGAAAAGCGGGGCAGAGGGAGGGCTGAGGGATAACTGAAGAGGCCGGAAGAACAGTGGATAACAGATCAGGAGGAAGAGGAGCAAAGTTGAGGGCGAGGCTGGAAGAAGATGAATAGATGGAGGGCTAAGGCCAATGAATAGGGACTGTGCAGGACTGGCAGAGGCCGAAGAACAGGGATAACAGAGCAAGGGAGGCTGAGGAAGAAAGAAATAACAGAGGAAAGCTGAGGGGCTGAGGCTGAAGAAGATAGCATAACAGATCGGGGCAGAGGGTTGAGGCCAATGAATAGTGGATAACAGTGCAGGACTGATGGCAGAGGCGCGAAGAACAGTGGATAACAGGAGCAAGGGGAGTGCTGAGGAAGAAAGAATAACAGAGCAAAGCTGAGGGCTGAGGCTGAAGAAGATAGCAAGAAGAGGGCTGAGGCCAATGAATAGGATAACAGGGACTGATGGCAGGAACAGTGGATAATAGTGCTTTGGGAAGAAAGAATAACAGAGGAAAGCTGAGGGCTGAGGCTGAGAAGATAGCATAACAGACAGATGGGCAGAGGCCACGAATAGAACAGTGGAGCAGGCCGAAGAACAGGATGAGCAAGGCGGAGTGCTGAGGAAGAAAGAATAATAGAGGAAAGCTGAGGGCTGAGGCTGAAGAAGATAGCAGATCGGGGCAGAGGCTAGGCCAATGAATAGTGGGCAGTGCAGGGACTGATGGAGGCCGAAGAACAGTGGACAATAGAGCAAGGCGGAGTGCTGGAGGAAGAAAGAATAACAGAGCAAAGCTGAGGGCTGGAGGCTGAAGAAGATAGCATAACAGAGGGCAGAGGGGTTGGAGGCCAATGAATAGTGGATAACAGTGCAGGACTGATGGCAGAGGCTGAAGAACAGTGGATAACAGAGCAAGGAGTGCTGAAGAAAAGAATAATAGAGCAAAGCTGAGGGCTGAGGCTGAAGAAGATAGCATAACAGAGATCGGGGCAGAGGCTGAGGCCAATGAATAGTGGATAACAGTGCAGGACTGATGGCAGAGGCCGAAGAACAGTGGATAACAGAGCAAGGCGGAGTGCTGAGGAAGAAAGAATAACAGAGCAAAGCTGAGGGCTGAGGCTGAAGAAGATAGTATAACAGATTTCCAAAGAGGGGCTGAGGCCAATGAATAGTGGATAACAGTGTAGGACTGATGGCAGAGGGTCGAAGAACAGTGGATAAATAGAGCAAGGCGGGAGTGCTGAGGAAGAAAGAATAACAGAGCAAAGCGGGAGGTCTGAGGCTGAAGAAGATAGTATAACAGATCGGGGCAGAGGCTGAGCTAATGAATAGTGGATAACAGTGTAGGGGACTGATGGCAGAGGCCGAAGAACAGTGGATAACAGAGCAAGGCGGAGTGCTGAGGAAGAAAGAATAATAGAGGAAAGCCGAGGCTGGAGGCTGAAGAAGACAGCATAACAGATCGGGGGCAGAGGGCTGAGGCCAATGAATAGTGGATAACAGTGCAGGACTGATGGCAGAGGCCGAAGAACAGTGGATAACAGAGCAAGGCGGAGTGCTGAGGAAGAAAGAATAACAGAGTAGAGCGGAGGGCTGAGGCTGAAGAAGAGCAGCATAACAGATCGGGGCAGAGGGCTGAGGCCAATGAATAGTGGATAACAGTGCAGGACTGATGGCAGAGGCCGAAGAACAGTGGATAACAGAGCAAAGCGGAGGCTGAGGAAGAAAAGAATAACAGAGCAAAGCCGAGGGCTGAGGCTGAAGAAGATAGCATAACAGATCGGGGCAGAGGGCTGAGGCCATCAATGAATAGTGGATAACAGTGCAGGACTGATGGCAGAGGCCGAAGAACAGTGGATAACAGAGCAAGGCGGAGTGCTGAGGAAGAAAGAATAACAGAGTAGAGCGGAGGTCTGAGGCTGAAGAAGATAGCATAACAGATCGGGGCAGAGGGCTGAGGCCAATGAATAGTGGATAACAGTGCAGGACTGATGGCAGAGGCCGAAGAACAGTGGATAACAGAGCAAGGGGAGTGCTGAGGAAAGAAAGAATAACAGAGCAAAGCCGAGGGCTGAGGCTGAAGAAGATAGCATAACAGATCGGGGCAGAGGGGCTGAGGCTAATGAATAGGGATAACAGTGCAGGACTGATGGCAGAGGCCGAAGAACAGTGGATAACAGAGCAAGGCGGAGTGCTGAGGAAGAAAGAATAACAGAGCAAAGCGGAAGGCTGAGGCTGGCATAACAGATCGGGGCAGAGGCTGAGGCCAATGAATAGTGGATAACAGTGCAGGACTGATGGCAGAGGCCGAAGAACAGTGGATAACAGAGCAAGGCGGAGTGCTGAGGAAGAAAGAATAACAGAGCAAAGCTGAGGGCTGAGGCTGAAGAAGATAGCATAACAGATCGGGGCAGAGGGCTGAGGCCAATGAATAGTGGATAACAGTGCAGGACTGATGGCAGAGGCCGAAGAACAGTGGATAACAGAGCAAGGCGGAGTGCTGAGGAAGAAAGAATAACAGAGCAAAGCTGAGGGCTGAGGCTGAAGAAGATAGCATAACAGATCGGGGCAGAGGGCTGAGGCCAATGAATAGTGGATAACAGTGCAGGACTGATGGCAGAGGCCGAAGAACAGTGGATAACAGAGCAAGGCGGGAGGAAGAAAGAAGAAAAGAATAAGGCAGAGATAGCAACAGATCGAGGGGTGAGGCCAATGAAGAAGAAAAAGAAGGACTGATGGCAGGCCGAAGAACAGATCAGAGCAAGGCAGAGGGCTGAGGAAGAAAGAATAACAGAGTGGATAGGGCTGTGCAAGAAGATAGCATAACAGATGGGCAGAGGCCGAGGGCCAATGAATAGTGGATAACAGTGAGGACTGATGGCAGAGGAAGAAAACAGAAAGGCAGAGGAAGAAAGAATAATGAGGAAGAAGGCTGAAGAAGATAGCATTAGGGGCAGAGGGCTGAGAGGGCTGAGGGGAGGCCGAACAGTGGAAGAAGAGCAGTGCGGAACAGATCAGGGGCAGAGGGCTGAGGCCAATGAATGTATAACAGGTGGATAACAATAGTGCAGGGACTGATGGCAGAGGCCGAAGAACAGTGGATAACAGAGCAAGGCCGGAGTGCTGAGGAAGAAAGAATAACAGAGAGAGCGGAGGTCTGAGAAGATAGCATAACAGGGGGCAGAGGGCTGAGGCCAATGAATAGTGGATAACAGTGCAGGACTGATGGCAGAGGCCGAAGAACAGTGGATAACAGAGCAAGGCGGAGTGCTGAGGAAGAAAGAATAACAGAGGAAAGCCGAGGGCTGAGGCTGAAGAAGATAGCATAACAGATCGGGGCAGAGGGCTGAGGCCAATGAATAGTGGATAACAGTGCAGGACTGATGGCAGAGGCCGAAGAACAGTGGATAACAGAGCAAGGCGGAGTGCTGAGGAAGAAAGAATAACAGAGTAGAGCGGAGGTCTGAGGCTGAAGAAGATAGCATAACAGATCGGGGCAGAGGGCTGAGGCCAATGAATAGTGGATAACAGTGCAGGACTGATGGCAGAGGCCGAAGAACAGTGGATAACAGAGCAAGGCGGAGTGCTGAGGAAGAAAAGAATAACAGAGCAAAGCCGAGGGCTGAGGCTGAAGAAGATAGATAACAGATCGGGGGCAGAGGGCTGAGGCCAATGAATAGTGGATAACAGTGCAGGACTGATGGCAGAGGCCGGAAGAACAGTGGATAACAGAGCAAGGGGAGTGGTGAGGAAGAAAGAATAACAGAGTAGAGCGAGGTCTGAGGCTGAAGAAGACAGCATAACAGGATGGGGGGGCAGAGGGCTGAGGCCAATGAATAGTGGATAACAGTGCAGGACTGATGGCAGAGGCCTGAAGAACAGTGGATAACAGAGCAAGGGGGAGTGCTGAGGAAGAAAGAATAACAGAGCAAAGCAGAGGGCTGAGGCTGAAGAAGACAGCATAACAGATCGGGGCAGAGGGCTGAGGCCAATGAATGTGATAACAGTGCAGGACTGATGGCAGAGGCCGAAGAACAGTGGATAACAGAGCAAGGCGGAGGCTGAGGAAGAAAGAATAACAGAGGAAAGCAGAGGTCTGAGGCTGAAGAAGATAGCATAACAGATCGGGGCAGAGGGTTGAGGCCAATGAATAGTGGATAACAGTGCAGGACTGATGGCAGAGGCCGAAGAACAGTGGATAACAGAGCAAGGTGGAGGTGGGAGGAAGAAAGAATAGAGCAGGTTCGAGGAGAAGAAACAGATCACGAGGGGCTGGGCTGAGGCCAATGAATAGTGGATAACAGTGCAGGACTGATGGCAGAGGCCGAAGAACAGTGGATAACAGAGCAAGGCAGAGGAAGAAAAAATAACAGGAAAGCGAGGGCTGAGGCTGAAGAAGATAGCAATGAATGAATAGTGGATAACAGTGCAGGACTGATGGCAGAGGCCGAAGAACAGTGGATAACAGAGCAAGGCGGAGTGCTGAGGAAGAAAGAATAACAGAGTAGAGCGGAGGTCTGAGGCTGAAGAAGATAGCATAACAGATCGGGGCAGAGGGGCTGAGGCCAATGAATAGTGGATAACAGTGCAGGACTGATGGCAGAGGGGCGAAGAACAGTGGATAACAGAGCAAGGCGGGAGGCTGAGGAAGAAAGAATAACAGAGCAAAGCCGAGGGCTGAGGCTGAAGAAGATAGCATAACAGATTTGGGCAGAGGGCTGAGGCCAATGAATAGTGGATAACAGTGTAGGACTGATGGCAGAGGCCAAAGAACAGTGGATAACAGAGCAAGGGAGGTTGAGAAGAAAGAATAACAGAGCAAAGCGGAGGTCTGAGGCTGAAGAAGATAGTATAACAGATCGGGGCAGAGGGCTGAGGCTAATGAATAGTGGGATAACAGTGCAGGACTGATGGCAGAGGCCGAAGAACAGGATGGATAACAGAGCAAAGCGGAGGGCTGAGAAGAAAGAATAACAGAGCAAAGCTGAGGGGGATGAGGCCGAAGAAGATATACCAGAGCAACAGATCGGGGCAGAGGGCTGAGGCCAATGAATAGGCCAATGGATAACAGTGCAGGACTGATGGCAGAGGCCGAAGAACAGTGGATAACAGAGCAAGGTGGAGTGCTGAGGAAGAAAGAATAACAGAGCAAAGCAGAGGGCTGAGGCTAAGAAGATAGCAGACAACAGACGGGGCAGAGGCCGAGGCCAATAACAGAATAGTGGATAACAGTGCAGGACTGATGGCAGAGGCCGAAGAACAGTGGATAACAGAGCAAGGCGGAGGCTGAGGAAGAAAGAATAACAGAGTAAAGCGGAGGTCTGAGGCTGAAGAAGATAGCATAACAGATCAGGGCAGAGGGCTGAGGCCAATGAATGAGTGGATAACAGTGCAGGACTGATGGCAGAGGCCGAAGAACAGTGGATAACAGAGCAAGGCGGAGTGCTGAGGAAGAAAGAATAACAGAGCAAAGCCGAGGCTGAGGCTGAAGAAGATAGCATAACAGATCGGGGCAGAGGGCTGAGGCCAATGAATAGTGGATAACAGTGCAGGACTGATGGCAGAGGCCGAAGAACAGAGCAAGGCAGGTGGAGGAAGAAAAGAATAACAGAGGAAAGGAGGCTGAGGCTGAAGAAGAGTGATCAGGGCAGAGGAAGAAAGAATAGTGGATAGTGCAGGACTGAAAGCTGGAACAGTGGATAACAGGCAAGGCGGAGGCTGAAGAAGAATAATAGAGCAAAGCGAGGGGCTGAAGGCTGAAGAAGATAATAACAGATCGGGGCAGAGGCTGAGGCCAATGAATAGTGGATAACAGTGCAGGACTGATGGCAGAGGCCGAAGAACAGTGGATAACAGAGCAAGGCGGAGTGCTGAGGAAGAAAGAATAACAGAGCAAAGCTGAGGGGCTGAGGCTGAAGAAGATAGCATAACAGATCGGGGCAGAGGGCTGAGGCCAATGAATAGTGGATAACAGTGCAGGACTGATGGCAGAGGCCGAAGAACAGTGGATAACAGAGCAAGGCGGAGTGCTGGAGGAAGAAAGAATAACAGAGCAAAGCTGAGGCTGAGGCTGAAGAAGATAGCATAACAGATCGGGGCAGAGGCTGAGGCCAATGAATAGTGGATAACAGTGCAGGACTGATGGCAGAGGCCAAAGAACAGTGGATAACAGAGCAAGGCGGAGTGCTGAGGAAGAAAGAATAACAGAGCAAAGCGAGGGCTGAGGCTGAAGAAGATAGCATAACAGATCAGGGCAGAGGGCTGAGGCCAATGAATGGATAACAGTGCAGGACTGATGGCAGAGGCCGAAGAACAGTGGATAACTGATGGCGGAGTGCTGAGGAAGAAAGAATAACAGAGCAAAGAGACTGAGGCTGAAGAAGATAGTATAACAGATCAGGGGCAGAGGGCGAGGCCAATGAATAGTGGATAACAGTGCAGGACTGATGGCAGAGGCCGAAGAACAGTGGATAACAGAGCAAGGCAGGAGCTGAGGAAGAAAGAATAACAGAGCAAAGCGGAGCTGAGGCTGAAGAAGATAACAGATCGGGGCAGAGGGCTGAGGCCAATGAATAGTGGATAACAGTGCAGGACTGATGGCAGAGGCCGAAGAACAGTGGATAACAGAGCAAGGCGGAGTGCTGAGGAAGAAAGAATAACAGAGCAAAGCAGAGGCTGAGGCTGAAGAAGATAGGCATAACAGATCGGGGCAGAGGGAACAGTGAGGCCAATGAATAGTGGATAACAGTGCAGGACTGATGGCAGAGGCCGAAGAACAGTGGATAACAGAGCAAGGCGGAGTGCTGAGGAAGAAAGAATAACAGAGGAAGTGGGAGGGCTGAGGCTGAAGAAGATAGCATAACAGATCAGGGCAGAGGGTTGAGGCCAATGAATAGTGGATAACAGTGCAGGACTGATGGCAGAGGCCGAAGAACAGTGGATAACAGAGCAAGGTGGAGTGCTGAGGAAGAAAGAATAACAGAGCAAAGCAGAGGGCTGAGGCTGAAGAAGATAGTATAACAGATCGGGGCAGAGGGCTGAGGCCAATGAATAGTGGATAACAGTGCAGGACTGATGGCAGAGGCCGAAGAACAGTGGATAACAGAGCAAGGCGGAGTGCTGAGGAAGAAAGAATAACAGAGGAAAGCCGGAGGCTGAGGCTGAAGAAGACAGCATAACAGATCGGGGTAGAGGGCTGAGGCCAATGAATAGTGGATAACAGTGCAGGACTGGTGACCGAAGAACAGTGGCAGAGGGCGGAAGAACAGTGGATAACAGAGCAAGGCAGGGGCTGAGGCCAATGAATGGGAAGAAAGAATAACAGAGCAAAACAGCTAACAGAGGGCTGAGGCTGAGGAAGAAAGAATAACAGAGGAAAGGGGCAGAGGGCTGAGCATAACAGATCAGGGGGCAAGGCAGTGCAGGACTGATGGCAGAGGCCGAAGAACAGTGGATAATAGAGCAAGGGAGTGCTGAGGAAGAAAGAATAACAGAGCAGAGCAGAGGTCTGAGGCTGAAGAAGACAGCAAACAGATCGGGGCAGAGGGCTGAGGCCAATGAATAGTGGATAACAGTGCAGGACTGATGGCAGAGGCCGAAGAACAGTGGATAACAGAGCAAGGCGGAGTGGTTGAGGAAGAAAGAATAACAGAGCAAAGCGAGGGCTGAGGCTGAAGAAGATAGAAACAGATGGGGCAGAGGGCTGAGGCCAATGAATAGTGGGATAACAGTGCAGGACTGATGGCAGAGGCCGAAGAACAGAATAACAGAGCAAGGGGGAGTGCTGAGGAAGAAAGAATAATAGGTTTGGAGGGCTGAAGAAGAAGAGGCATAACAGATGGGGGCAGAGGGCTGAGGCCAATGAATAGTGGATAACAGTGTAGGACTGATGGCAGAGGCCGAAGAACAGTGGATAACAGAGCAAGGCGGAGGCTGAGGAAGAAAGAATAACAGAGGAAAGCTGAGGGTTGAGGCTGAAGAAGATAGCATAACAGATTGGGGCAGAGGGCTGAGGCCAATGAATAGTGGATAACAGTGACTGATGGCAGAGGCCGAAGAACAGTGGATAACAGAGCAAGGCGGGAGTGCTGAGGAAGAAAGAATAACAGAGAAAAGCGGAGGGCTGAGGCTGAAGAAGATAGCATAACAGATCGGGGCAGAGGGCAGAGGCCAATGAATAGTGGATAACAGTGCAGGACTGATGGCAGAGGCCGAAGAACAGTGGATAACAGAGCAAGGGGGAGTGCTGGAGGAAGAAAAATAACAGAGGAAAGCCGAGGGGCTGAGGCTGAAGAAGATAGCATAACAGACGGGGCAGAGGGGCTGAGGCCAATGAATAGTGGATAACAGTGCAGGACTGATGGCAGAGGCCGAAGAACAGTGATAACAGAGCAAAGGCGGAGTGCTGGAGGAAGAAAAGAATAATAGAGCAAAGGAGGGCTGGAGGCTGGAAGAAGATAGCATAGAGGGCAGAGCCAATGAACAGGGGTAACAGAGGACTGATGGCAGAGGCCAAGAACAGTGGACTGACAGAGCAAGGCGGAGGCTGAGGAAGAAAGGAATAAAAGAGGAAAAGCAGAGGCTAAAGATATATAAGCGGAGGCCTGAGGCCAGAATAGAATAACAGAAAGATGGCAGAGGGGCCGGGTAATCAGTGGAGGAACAGAGCTGAGGCTGAAGAAGAAAGAATAACAGAGCAAGCAGAGGCTGAGGGCTGGAGGCCAGATTGAAGAGGGTGGATAATAGTGTGCAGGACTGATGGCAGAGGCCGAACAGAACAGTGGGAAGAACAGAGCAAAGTGGGGTTGAGGAGGAAGAAAGAATAACAGAGGAAAGAGCGAGGGACTGATGGCAGAGGAAGAAGATATAAGGAGAAAGAATAACAGGGTGAGGGGCTGAGGCTAATGAAGAATAGTGGATAACAGACGAGGCAGGACTGGGCCAATGAATAGTGGAGAGATGGTGAAGAACAGTGGATAACAGAGCAAGGCGAGTGCTGAGGGAAGAAAGAATAACAGAGCAAAGCGAGGGCTGAGGCTGAAGAAGAGAGTATAACAGATCGGGGCAGAGGGCTGAGGCCAATGAATAGTGGGATACCAGTGCAGACTGATGGCAGGAGGGCCGAAGAACAGTGGATAACAGAGCAAGGCGGGAGTGCTGAGGAAGAAAGAAATAACAGAGGAAAGTTGAGGGCTGAGGCCAAAGAAGAGTAGCATAACAGATCGGGGCAGAGGGCTGAGGCCAATGAATAGTGGATAACAGTGCTGATGGCAGAGGCCGAAGAACAGTGGATGGCAAGAGTGCTGAAGAACAGTGAGGCTAAGAAGATAACAGAGGGGCAAGGGGAGGCCAATGAATAGTGGATAACAGTGCAGGACTGAAAGAACAGTGGAGCACAGAGTAAGGCGGGAGGCTGAGGCTGAAGAAAAGCTGAGGCTAAGAAGATAACAGACGGGGCAGAGGGCTGAGGCCAATGAATAGGGATAACAGTGCAAGACTGATGGCAGAGGCCGAAGAACAGTGGATAACAGAGCAAGGCGGAGTGTTGAGGAAGAAAGAATAACAGAGCAAAGCAGGGCTGAGGCTGAAAAGAGCATATAACAGATCGGGGCAGAGGGCTGAGGCTGAAATAGAAGATGTCAGAACAGTAGACAAATAAGAATAGGGGACAGAAGAAAGAATACCAGAGAAAGCTGGAGGGCTGAGGAAGAAGAAGAGCATACGAAAAGGGGGCAGGGCTGAGGCCACGAATAGCATAACAGTGCAGGACAGATGGGGGCAGAACAGACTGAAAAGAATACAGGCAGGAGGCTAGGCAGATTGGGCAGAGGGTTGGAGGCGAAGAACAGTGGATAACAGAGCAAGGCGGGAGGTGAGCAAGAGGAAGAAAGAATAAAAGAGCAAAGCTGAGGGGCTGAGGCTGAAGAAGACAGCATAACAGATCGGGGCAGAGGGTTGAGGCCAATGAATAGTGGATAACAGTGCAGGGACTGATGGCAGAGGCCAAGAACAGGATACAGAGCAAGGTGAGTGCTGAGGAAGAAAGAATAACAGAGCAAAGCAGAGGGCTGAGGCTGAAGAAGATAGCATAACAGACGGGGCAGAGGGCAGAGGCCAATGAATAAGAATACAGAGTAAAGGCAGAGGCCAGAACAGTGGATAACAGAGCAATAAGGAAGGAAGAAAGAATAACAGAGCAAAGGGGCTGAGGCTGAAGAAGATAGCATGAGGGGGCAGAGGGCTGAGGCCAATGAATAGTGGATAACAGTGCAGGACTGATGGCAGAGGCCGGGAAGAACAGGGGATACAGAGCAAGGCGGAGGGGTTGGTGAAGAAAGAATAAAGAGGAAAACAGAGGGTTGAAAGATCAGAGAGGCTGAGGCTACGGAATAGTGGAGAGTGCAGGACTGATGGCAAGGCAGAACGGGGTAGAGAGGGTGCTGAGGAAGAAAGAATAAAGAGGAAAAGCTGAGGGCTGATGAAGAAGACAGATGGCAGAGGCTGAGGCCAATGAATAGTGGATAACAGGACTGAGCCGGGAAAGGTGGGAGTGAGTGCTGAGAAGAAAGAATAACAGAGTAAAGCGAGGGTTGAGGCGAAGAAGACAGATAACAGGACGGGGCAGAGGGGTTGAGGCTAATGAATAGTGGGATAACAGTGCAGGACACTGATGGCAGAGGCTGAAAGAACAGAATGGATAACAGAGCAAGGTGGGAGGGCTGAGGAAGAAAGAATAACAGAACAGTGCAGAGGCCTGAGGCTGAAGAAGAAAGTACTCAGACAGAGCAAGGGGGCAGAGGGGCCAGATAATGTAGGCAGAAAGCTGAAGATGAATGGATAACAGAGTAGGACTAATGGCAGAGGCAGAAGAATAGTGGGTAACAGAGCCGAGCAGAAGGCTGCTGAGGAAGAAAGAAATAATATGGAAAGCAGAGGGTTGAGGCTAAAGAAGAATGAATAACAGATCGCCAGCAGAGGCTGGAGGCTGACGAATAAAGGATAACAGCAGGACAGATGGCAGAGGCCAAGAACATGGACAACAGACAGGGGAGGGTTGAGGCAATAAATACAGATAACAAGCTGTTTAGGGCTGGGGCTGAAGAAAGATAGTATAACAGAACTGGGCAGAGGGCTGAGGCTAAAAGATGAATGGATAACAGGGGTGACGGATGGCAGAGGCCGAAGAACAGTATACAGAGCAGGACTGATGAAAGAATAACAGAGAAAGTAGAGGGGTGAGGCTGAAGAAGATAGCATAACAGACAGGTCAGGGGCAGAGGCAGAATAGGGATACAGAGCAGGGACTGAGGCTGAAGAACAGGGATGATAACAGAGCAAGGCGGAGTGCTGAGAAGAAAGAATAACAGAGCAAAGCAGGGCTGAGGCTGAAGAAGAAAGCATAACAGAGGTCCACCAGAGGGCTGAGGCTGAAGAATAGTGGATAACAGTGCAGGACTGATGGCAGAGGCTGAAGAACAGTGGATAACAGAGCAAGGTGGGGTGCTGAGGAAGAAAGAATAACAGAGTAAAAGAGGGCCTGAGGCTGAAGAAAGATAGTATAACAGATGGCTGGGGGCAAGAGGGCAGAGGCAAGAACTGAATAGTGGATAACAGTGCAGGACTGATGGAAGAGGCCGAAGAACAAAAGTGGATAACAGAGCAAGACAAATTCTGCGATGAGGGAGGATAACAGAGCAAGCGGAGTGGGGAAAAGGATAACAGAGGGGACTGAGCAGAGGCAGGAAGAAGATGGCAGAAGATAGTATAAGAGAAAGAATAACAAGGGCAGAGGGTAAGAGGCCAATGAATAGTGGATAACAGTCTTCCAGGACTCTATGGCTCAGAAGGAATAACAGAAGAACAGAGTTGGAAAAGATAGAATACTAGAGCAGAGCTGGCTGAGGCTGAGGAAGAAAGAATAACAGAGGAAATCAGAGGGTTGAGGGAAGAAGAAAAGGCTGAAGAAGATAGAAGATAAAAGATAACAGGGGCAGAGGGCTGAGGAAGAAGGAAGAATAATAGTGGATAACAGTGGATGGACTGATGGCAGAGGCTAAAAGAAACAGTGGATAACAGATGCAAAAAATCGTGGAGAGGAGAAAAAGAATAACAGAGCAGGGGCAGGGCTGAGGCTGAAGAAGAATGCATAACAGACAAAGCAGGGGCAGAGGGAAGAAGATAGAGGCTAGAGGGCTGAGGCCAATGAATAGTGGATAACAGTGCAGGACTGATGGCAGAGGCCGGAACAGTGGATAACAGAGCAGGGAGTGCTGAGGAAGAAAGAATAACAGAGCAAAGCCGAGGGCTGAGGCTGGAAGGCTGAAGAAGATAACATAACAGAATCCAGGGCAGAGGGCTGAGGCCAATGAATAGTAGGATAACAGTGCAGGACTGATGGCAGAGGCCGAAGAACAGTGGATAACAGAGCAAGGGAGTGCTGAGGAAGAAAGAATAATGGGGAAAGCTGGGAGGGCTGAGGCTGAAGAAGATAGCAAACAGATCCAGGGCAGAGGCTGGGGCCAATGAATAGTGGATAACAGTGCAGGACTGATGGCAGAGGCCGAAGAACAGTGGATAACAGAGCAAGGCGGGGAGTGCTGAGGAAGAAAGAATAACAGAGTAAAGGCAGGGTCTGAAGGCTGAAGAAAGATAGCATAACAGATCAGGGGCAGAGGGCTGAGGCCAATGAATAGTGGATAACAGTGCAGGACTGATGGCAGAGGCCGAAGAACAGTGGATAACAGAGCAAGGCCCAGGTGCTGAGGAAGAAAGAATAACAGAGTAAAAGCCGAGGCTGAGGCTGAAGAAGATAGCATAACAGATCAGGGCAGAGGGTTGGGGCCAATGAATAGTGGATAACAGTGCAGGACTGATGGCAGAGGCGAAAGAACAGTGGATAACAGAGCAAGGCGGAGTGCTGAGGAAGAAAGAATAACAGAGTAGAAGCAGAGGTCTGAGGCCAATGAAGAAGAAGACTGACAGAAGGGGGATAACAGAGGCTGAGGAAATGAATAGTGGATAACAGAAGGCTGAGGCCAATGAATAGTGGATAACAGTGCAAGACTGATGCAGAGGCCGAAAAGAACAGTGGATAAAGCCGAGGCTGAGGCTGAAATAACTGAGCAAAGCCGAGGGCTGAGGCTGGGAAGAAGAAACAGATCAGGGCAGAGGGCTGGAGCCAATGAATAGTGGATAGTGCAGGACTGATGGCAGAGGCCGAAGAACAGTGGATAACAGAGCAAGGCAGAGTGCTGAAAGAAAGAAAGAATAGAGAGTAGAGGAGGAGGTCTGAGGGCTGAAGAAGATAGCATAACAGATCAGGGCAGAGGGCTGGGGCAATGAATAGTGGATAACAGTGCAGGACTGATGGCAGAGGTGGAAGAACAGTGGATAACAGAGCAAGGCGGGAGTGATCAGGGGCAGAGGGAAGAAAGAATAACAGAGCCGAAAACGATAACAGAGGCTGAGGTCTGAAAAAGAAGATAGCATAACAGATCCAGGGGGTAGAGGGCTGAGGCCAATGAATAGTGGATAACAGTGCAGGACTGATGGCAGAGGCCGAAGAAATGTGGATAAATAGAGCAAGGCGGAGTGCTGAGGAAGAAAGAATAACAGAGCAAAGCCGAGGGCTGAGGCTGAAGAAGATAGCATAACAGATCCAGGGCAGAGGGCTGAGGCCAATGAATAAAGTGGATAAAAGCAGGACTGATGGCAGAGGCCGAAGAACAGTGGATACAGAGCAAGGCGGAGTGCTGAGGAAGAAAGAATAACAGAGCAAAGGCGGAGGGCTGGGAGGCTGAAGAAGATAGTATAACAGATCAGGGCAGAGGCTGAGGCCAATGAATAGTGGATAACAGTGAGGACTGGATGGCAGAGGCCGAAGAACAGTGGATAACAGAGCAAAGCGGAGTGCTGAGGAAGAAAGAATAACAGAGCAAAGCCGAGGGGAGGTTGAAGAAGATAGCATAACAGATCGGGGCAGAGGGAGGAGGCTAATGAATAGTGGATAACAGTGCAGGACTGATGGCAGAGGCCGAAGAACAGTGGATAACAGAGCAAGGCGGAGGTTGAGGAAGAAAGAATAACAGGTAGAGCCGAGGTTACAGAGGCCTGAAGATGCATAACAGATCGGGGCAGAGGGCTGGAGGCCAATGAATGATGGATAACAGTGCAGGGACTGATGGCAGAGGCCGAAGAACAGTGGATAACAGAGCAAGGCGGAGTGCTGAGGAAGAAAGAATAACAGAGGAAAGCCGAGGGCTGAGGCTGAAGAAGATAGCATAACAGATCAGGGGCAGAGGCTGAGGCCAATGAATAGTGGATAACAGTGCAGGACTGATGGCAGAGGCCGAAGAACAGTGGATAACAGAGCAAGGCGGAGTGCTGAGGAAGAAAGAATAACAGAGCAAAGCCGAGGGCTGAGGCTGAAGAAGATAGCATAACAGATCAGGGGCAGAGGGCTGAGGCCAATGAATAGTGGATAACAGTGCAGGACTGATGGCAGAGGCCGAAGAAACAGTGGATAACAGAGCAAGGCAGGAGTGCTGAGGAAGAAAGAATAACAGAGCAAAGCCGAGGGCTGAGGCTGAAGAAGATAGCATAACAGATCAGGGGCAGAGGGCTGAGGCCAATGAATGATGGATAACAGTGCAGGACTGATGGCAGAGGCCGAAGAACAGTGGATAACAGAGCAAGGCGGGTACTGAGGGGAAGAAAAGAATAACAGAGTAAAGCCGAGGACTGGGGCTGAAAGAAGATAGCATAACAGATCAGGGCAGAGGGCTGGGGCCAATGAATAGTGGATAACAGTGCAGGACTGATGGCAGAGGCCGAAGAACGATGGATAACAGAGCAAGGCAGGTGCTGAGGAAGAAAAGAATATGAGGAAAGCCGAGGGCTGAGGCTGAAGAAGACAGCATAACAGATCAGGGCAGAGGGCTGAGGCCAATGAATAGTGGATAACAGTGCAGGACTGATGGCAGAGGCCGAAGAACAGTGGATAACAGAGCAAGGCGGAGTGCTGAGGAAGAAAGAATAACAGAGCAAAACAGAGGCTGAGGCTGAAGAAGACAGCACCAACAGATCAGGGGCAGAGGGCTGAGGCCAATGAATAGTGGATAACAGTGCAGGACTGATGGCAGAGGCCGAAGAACAGTGGATAACAGAGCAAGGCGGAGTGCTGAGGAAGAAAGAATAACAGAGGAAAGCCAGGGCTGAGGCTGAAGAAGAAGCATAACAGATCGGGGCAGAGGCTGAGGCCAATGAATAGTGGATAACAGTACAGGACTGATGGCAGAGGCAGAAGAACAGTGGATAACAGAGCAAGGCGGGAGTGTTGAGGAAGAAAGAATAACAGAGCAAAGCAGAGGGCTGAGGCTGAAGAAGATAGCATAACAGATCGAGGGGCAGAGGGCTGAGGCCAATGAATAGTGGATAACAGTGCAGGACTGATGGCAGAGGCCGAAGAACAGTGGATAACAGAGCAAGGCGGAGTGCTGAGGGAAGAAAGAATAACAGAGGAAAGCTGAGGCTGAGGCTGAAGAAGATAACATAACAGATCGGGGCAGGGCCAATGAATAGGGGGGACTGATGGCAGAGGCCGAAGATAGTGGATAACAGTGCAGGAAGAAAGAATAACAGGCAAAGCCGAGGCCTGAAGAACAGTGGATAACAGAGGCCAAGGTGGATAACAGTGCAGTGACTGAGGGAAGAACGGAAAGAGCAGTGGATAACAGGAGTGCTGAGAAGAAAGAATAACAGCGAGCGGAGGGCTGAGGCTGAAGAAGATAGCACACAGATCAGGGCAGAGGGCTGAGGCCAATGAATAGTGGATAACAGTGCAGGGACTGATGGCAGGGCCGAAGAACAGTGGATAACAGAGCAAGGCGTGAGTGCTGAGGAAGAAAGAATAACAGAGCAAAGCCGAGGGGCTGAGGCTGAAGAAGGATAGGCATAACAGATCAGGGCAGAGGGGCTGAGGCCAATGAATAGTGGATAACAGTGCAGGACTGATGGCAGAGGCAGAAGAACAGTGGATAACAGAGCAAGGCAGGAGTGCTGAGAAGAAAAGAATAACAGAGCAAAGCCAAAGGGTTGAGGCTGAAGAAGATAGCATAACAGATCAGGGCAGAGGGCTGAGGCCAATGAATAGTGGATAACAGTGCAGGACTGATGGCAGAGGCCGAAAGAACAGTGGATAACAGAGCAAGGCGGAGTGCTGAGGAAGAAAGAATAACAGAGCAAAGCCGAGGGCTGAGGCTGAAGAAGAAGCATAACAGATCGGGGCAGAGGGCTGAGGCCAATGAATAGTGGATAACAGTGCAGGACTGATGGCAGAGGCCGAAGAACAGTGGATAACAGAGCAAGGCGGAGTGCTGAGGAAGAAAAGAATAACAGAGCAAAGCGGAGGTCTGAGGGGCGGAAGAAGAAGCATAACAGATCGGGGCAGAGGGCTGAGGCCAATGAATAGGAGGATAACAGTGCAGGACTGATGGCAGAGGCCGAAGAACAGTGGATAACAGAGCAAGGCGGAGTGCTGAGGAAGAAAGAATAACAGAGGAAAGCCGAGGGCTGAGGCTGAAGAAGATAATAACAGATGGGGCAGAGGGCTGAGGCCAATGAATAGTGGATAACAGTGCAGGACTGATGGCAGAGGCCGAAGAACAGTGGATAACAGAGCAAGGCGGGAGGCTGAGGAAGAAAGAATAACAGAGCAAAGCCGAGGGCTGAGGCTGAAGAAGATAACAGATCGGGGCAGAGGGCTGAGGCCAATGAATAGTGGATAACAGTACAGACTGATGGCAGAGGCGAAGAACAGTGGATAACAGAGCAAGGCAGAGTGCTGAGAGGAAGAAAATAACAGAGCAAAGCTGAGGCTGAGGCTGAAGAAGATAACATAACAGATCGGGGCAGAGGGCTGAGGCCAATGAATAGTGGATAACAGTTAGGGACTGATGGCAGAGGCAGAAGAACAGTGATAACAGAGGAGGTGGAGTGCTGAGGAAGAAAGAATAACAGAGCAAAGCAGAGGGCTGAGGCTGAAGAAGATAGTATAACAGATCCAGGGGCAGAGGGGCTGAGGCCAATGAATAGTGGATAACAGTGCAGGACTGATGGCAGAGGCCGAAGAACAGTGGATAACAGAGCAAGGCAGAGTGCTGAGGAAGAAAAGAATAACAGAGCAAAGCCGAGGGCTGAGGCTGAAGAAGAGATAACAGATCGGGGCAGAGGGTTGAGGCCAATGAATAGTGGATAACAGTGCAGGACTGATGGCAGAGGCCGAAGAACAGTGGATAACAGAAACAAGGAGTGCTGAGGAAGAAAGAATAACAGAGCAAAGCGGAGGGGTGAGGCTGAAGAAGAAAGAATAACAGATCAGGGGCAGAGGCTGAGGCCAATGAATAGTGGATAACAGTGCAGGACTGATGGCAGAGGCCAGAACAGTGGATAACAGAAAGGCGGAGTGCTGAGGAAGAAAGAATAACAGAGCAAAGCAGAGGTCTGAGGCTGAAGAAGATAGCATAACAGATCAGGGCAGAGGGCTGAGGCCAATGAATAGGGATAACAGTGCAGGACTGATGGCAGAGGCCGAAGAACAGTGGATAACAGAGCAAGGCGGAGTGCTGAGGAAGAAAGAATAACAGAGCAAAGCAGAGGGCTGAGGCTGAAGAAGATAGCATAACAGATCGGGGCAGAGGCTGAGGCCAATGAATGAGTGGATAACAGTGCAGGACTGATGGCAGAGGCCGAAGAACAGTGGATAACAGAGCAAGGGGAGTGCTGAGGAAGAAAGAATAACAGAGCAAAGCCGAGGGCTGAGGCTGAAGAAGATAGTATAACAGATCGGGGCAGAGGGCTGAGGCCAATGAATAGTGGATAACAGTGCAGGACTGATGGCAGAGGCCGAAGAACAGTGGATAACAGAGCAAGGCAGAGTGCTGAGGAAGAAAGAATAACAGAGCAAAGCAGAGGGCTGAGGCTGAAGAAGATAGCATAACAGAATCGGGGAGAGGGCTGAGGCCAATGAATAGTGGATAACAGTGCAGGACTGATGGCAGAGGCCGAAGAACAGTGGATAACAGAGCAAGGAGGTGCTGAGGAAGAAAGAATAACAGAGGAAAGCGAGGCTGAGGGCTGAAGAAGATAGCACAACAGATCGGGGCAGAGGGTTGGGAGCCAATGAATAGTGGATAACAAGGCAGGACTGATGGCAGAGGCCGAAGAACAGTGGATAACAGAGCAAGGCGGAGTGCTGAGGAAGAAAGAATAACAGAGCAAAGCAGAGGGCTGAGGCTGAAGAAGATAGCATAACAGATCGGGGCAGAGGTCAAGGAGGCCAATGAATAGTGGATAACAGTGCAGGACTGATGGCAGAGGCCGAAGAACAGTGGATAACAGAGCAAGGCGGAGTGCTGAGGAAGAAAGAATAACAGAGCAAAGCGGGAGGGTTGAGGCTGAAGAAGATAGCATAACAGATCGGGGGCAGAGGGAAGAGGCCAATGAATAGTGGGATAACAGTGTAGGACTGATGGCAGAGGCAAGAACAGGCTGAACAGAGCAAGGCGGGAGTGGAGGAAGAAAGAATAACAGAGCAAAGCAGAGGGGCTGAGGCTGAAGAAGAAAGTATAACAGAGGGGGCAGAGGGGCTGAGGCTGAAGAATAGTGGATACAGGACTGATGGAGGCCGAAGAACAGTGGATAACAGAGCAAGGCGGAGTGCTGAGGAAGAAAAGAATAACAGAGTAGAGTGGAGGTTGAGGCTGAAGAAGAAAGACAGATAACAGACAGAGGTTGAGGCCACAATAGGTGGAAGAAGATGGCAGAGGCCGGAAGAACAGTGGAAACAGAGCAAGGCGGAGTGCTGAAGAAGAAAAGAATAACAGAGCAAAGGGGCAGGTTGAAGAAGACAGTATAACAGATGGGGCAGAGGCTGAGGCCAATGAATAGTGGATAACAGTGCAGGACTGATGGCAGAGGCAGAAGAACAGTGGATAACAGAGCAAGGGGAGTGCTGAGGAAGAAAGAATAACAGAGGAAAGCGGAGGGTTGAGGCTGAAGAAGAGGATAACAGAACAGGGCAGAGGGTTGAGGCCAATGAATAGTGGATAACAGTGCAGGACTGATGGCAGAGGCCAAGAACAGGGATGCACAGAGCAAGGTGGAGGAGCCTGAGGAAGAAAGAATAACAGAGCAAAGCCAGAGGGCTGAGGGCTGAAGAAGACAGCATAACAGACGGGGTGGAGAGGGGCTGAGGCCAATGAATAGTGGATAACAGTGCAGGGACTGATGGCAGAGGCCGAAGAACAGTGGATAACAGAGCAAGGCGGAAAGAATGAGCAAAGCGAGGGCTGAGGAAGAAAGAATAACAGAGAAAGGGAAGAGGCTAATGAGGGATGAAGAAGATAAAGAACAGTGGATAACATAACAGAAGAAAGAATAACAGAGCGGGGCAGAGGCATGAGGCTAGAGGGCTGAATAGTGGATAACAGTGGGACTGATGGCAGAGGCCGAAGAACAGTGGATAACAGAGCAAGTGGAGTGCTGAGGAAGAAAGAATGAGCAAAGCAGAGGGTTGAGGCTGAAGAAGAGAATAACAGAGGGGGCAGAGGGCTGAGGCCAATGAATAGTGGATAACAGTGCAGGACTGATGGCAGAGGAAGAACAGGGATAGGTGGGAGTGTTGAGAAGAAAAGAATAACAGAGCAAAGGAGGGCTGAGGAAGGAAGAAGATAGATAACAGGGGCAGAGGGCAGAGGCCAATGAATAGTGGATAACAGTGGTGACTGATGGCAGAGGCCGAAGAACAGTGGATAACAGAGCAAGGCGGGAGTGTTGAGGAAGAAAGAATAACAGACAAAGCGAGGGGCTGAGGTTGAAGAAGATAGTATAAAAGATTGGGGCAGAGGGAAGGAGGCTATGAATAGTGGGATAACAGTGGTGGGACTGATGGTGAGGAAGGAAGAACAGTGGGATAACAGAGCAAGGCGGAGTGTTGAGGAAGAAAGAATAATAGAGAAAGCCGAGGGCTGAGGCTGAAGAAGATAGCATAACAGATCGGGGCAGAGGGCTGGAGGCCAATGAATAATAGTGGATAACAGTGCAGGACTGATACAGAGGCCGAAGAACAAGTGGAGTAACTGAGGAAGAAAGAGAATAACAGAGCAGGAGGCTGAGGAAGAAGATAGCATAACAGAGTAGAGCGGAATAGGGGATAACAGTGCAGGACTGAAGAAGAAGAACAGGATAACAGAGGTATGGAGTGCGGGGGAAGAGGAGCTGAGGGCTGAGGCAAGAAGATAATAACAGATCGGGGCAGAGGCTTGGAGGCCAATGAATGGGATAACAGCAGGACTGATGGGCAGAGGCCGAAGAACGGATGGATAACAGAGCAAGGTGGAGTGCTGAGGAAGAAAGAATAATAGAGCAAGAGGCTGAGGCTGAAGAAGATAGCATAACAGATTGGGGCAGAGGGCTGAGGCCAATGAATAGTGGACAGTGCAGGACTGATGGCAGAGGCCGAAGAACAGTGGATAACAGAGCAAGGTGGGAGTGCTGAGGAAGAAAAGAATAACAGAGCAAAGCGGGAGGGCTGGAGGCTGAAGAAGATAGCATAACAGACGGGGCAGCAGGGCTGGAGGCCAATGAACAGTGGATAACAGTGGTGACTGATGGCAGAGGCTGAAGAACAGTGGATAACAGAGCAAGGCGGAGGCTGAGGAAGAAAGAAGGCCAGAGCAAAGCCGAGGGCTGAGGCTGAAGAAGATAGCACAACAGACGGGGGCAGAGGGCTGAGGCCAATGAATAGTGGATAACAGTGTGATGGCAGAGGCTGAAGAACAGGGACAATAGAAGGTGGAGTGCTGAGGAAGAAAGAACAGAGTAGAAAGCCGAGGTTTGAGGAGGCGGGGAGACAGCATAACAGACGGGGCAGAGGGCTGAGGCCAATGAATAGTGGATAACAGTGCAGGACTGATGGCAGAGGCCGAAGAACAGTGGATAACAGAGCAAGGCGGAGTGCTGAGAAGAAAGAATAACAGAGCAAAGCAGAGGGCTGAGGATGAAGAAGATAGCATAACAGATCAGGGCAGAGGTTGAGGCCAATGAATAGTGGATAACAGTGCAGGATGGCAGAGGCCGAAGAACAGTGGATAACAGAGCAGGCCGGAGGGGAACAGAGCAGAGCGGAGGGCTGGGCTGAAGAAGATACATAACAGATCGGGGCAGAGGCCCAATGAATAGTGGATAACAGTGCAGGACTGATGGCAGAGGCCGAAGAACAGTGGATAACAGAGTGCAAGGAATAACAGGAGTGCTGAGGAAGAAAGAATAACAGAGGGCTGAAAAATAGCCGGAGGGCTGAGGGGCCAAGAAGACAGTATAACAGATCGGGGCAGAGGGCTGAGGCCAATGAATAGTGGATAACAGTGCAGGACTGATGGCAGAGGCCGAAGAACAGTGGATAACAGAGAGCAAGGGAGTGAGGGAGGAAAAAGAATAACAGAGCAAAGCCGAGGGCTGAGGCTGAAGAAGATAAAGCATAACAGATCGGGGCAGAGGGCTGAGGCCAATGAATAGTGGATAACAGTGCAGGACTGATGGCAGAGGCCGAAGAACAGGGAGGATAACAGAGCAAGGAGAGCTGAGGAAGAAAGAATAACAGAGCAAAGCAGGGCTGAGGAAAGAAGACAGATAACAGATCGGGGCAGAGGGTTGAGGCCAATGAATAGTGGATAACAGTGCAGGACTGATGGCAGAGGCCGAAGAACAGTGGATAAACAGAGCAAGGCGGAGTGCTGAGGAAGAAAGAATAACAGAGGAGTGGAGGCTGAGGCCAAAGAAGATAGCATAACAGATCGGGGCAGAGGGCTGAGGCCAATGAATAGTGGATAACAGTGCAGGACTGATGGCAGAGGCCGAAGAACAGTGGATAACAGAGCAAGGCGGAGTGCTGAGGAAGAAAGAATAACAGAGCAAAGGGAGGGCTGAGGCTGAAGAAGATAGCATAACAGATCGGGGCAGAGGGCTGAGGCCAATGAATAGTGGATAACAGTGCAGGACTGATGGCAGAGGCCGAAGAAAAGCAGGGGCTGAGGCTGAAGAGAGCAAACAGATCGGGAGCAGAGGGCTGAGGAAGAAAGAATAAGGACTGATGGCAGAGGGGCCAAGAGTGGATAACAGAGGTCTGAGGCAGAGGAAAGAGCGGAGGTCTGAAAGAAGATAGCATAACAGACGGGGCAGAGGGCTGAGGCCAATGAATAGTGGATAACAGTGCAGGGACTGATGGCAGAGGCCGAAGAACAGTGGATAACAGAGCAAGGCGAGTGCTGGGAAGAAAGAATAACAGAGCAAAGCCGAGGGCTGAGGCTGAAAAGAGTATAACAGATCAGGGCAGAGGGTTGAGGCCAATGAATAGTGGATAACAGTGCAACTGATGGCAGAGGCCGAAGAACAGTGGATAACAGAGGGCAGGCTGAGGAAGAAAGAATAACAGAGCAAAGCTGAGGGCTGAGGCTGAAGAAGATAGCATAACAGATGGGGCAGAGGGCTGAGGCCATGAATAGTGGATAACAGTGCAGGACTGATGGCAGAGGCCGAAGAACAGTGGATAACAGAGCAAGGCGGAGTGCTGAGGAAGAAAGAATAACAAGAGGAAAGCAGAGGGTTGAGGCTGAAGAAGATAGCATAACAGATCGGGGCAGAGGGGGAGGCCAATGAATAGTGGATAACAGTGCAGGACTGATGGCAGAGGCCGAAGAACAGTGGATAACAGAGCAAGGCAGAGTGCTGAGGAAGAAAGAATAACAGAGGAAAGCGAGGGCTGAGAGGCTGAAGAAGATAGCATAACAGATCGGGGGCAGAGGGCTGAGGCCAATGAATAGTGGAGGAGTGCAGGACTGATGGCAGAGGCCAAGAAGAACAGTGGATAACAGAGCAAGGCGAGTGCTGAGGAAGAAAAGAATAAAAGAGAAAAGCCGAGGGAAGAGGCTGAAGAAGACAGCATAAAAAACAGATCGGGGCAGAGGGCAGAGGCCAATGAATAGTGGATAACAGTGCAGGACTGATGGCAGAGGCCGAAGAACAGTGGATAACAGAGCAAGGGGAGTGCTGAGGAAGAAAGAATAACAGAGCAAAGCAGAGGGCTGAGGCTGAAGAAGATAGCATAACAGATCAGGGGCAGAGAGGGTTGAGGCCAATGAATAGTGGATAACAGTGCAGGACTGATGGCAGAGGCCGAAGAACAGTGGATAACAGAGCAAGGTGGGAGGAAGGAAAGAATAACAGAGCAAAGCCGAGGCTGAGGCAAAGAAGATAGCATAACAGATTGGGGCAGAGGGCAAGGAATGATAACAGTGCAGGACTGATGGCAGAGGCCGAAGAACAGTGGATAACAGAGCAAGGCGGGAGGGAATAAAGAGCAAAGCAGAGGGCTGAGGCTGAAGAAGATAGTATAACAGATCAGGGGCAGAGGCTGAGGCTAATGAATAGTGGATAACAGTGCAGGACTGATGGCAGAGGCCGAAGAACAGTGGATAACAGAGCAAGGCGGAGGTTGAGGAAGAAAGAATAACAGAGAAAGCTGAGGTCTGAGGCTGAAGAAGATAAGGATAACAGATCGGGGCAGAGGGCTGAGGCCAATGAATAGTGGATAACAGTGCAGGACTGATGGCAGAGGCCGAAGAACAGTGGATAACAGAGAAGTGCTGAGGAAGAAAGAATAACAGAGCAAAGCCGAGGGCTGAGGCTGAAGAAGATAGTATAACAGATCGGGGCAGAGGTTGAGGCCAATGAATAGTGGATAACAGTGCAGGACTGATGGCAGAGGCCGAAGAACAGTGGATAACAGAGCAAGGGAGTGCTGAGGAAGAAAGAATAACAGAGGAAAGCTGAGGCTGAGGCTGAAGAAGATAGCAACAGATCGGGGCAGAGGGCTGAGGCCAATGAATAGTGGATAACAGTGCAGGACTGATGGCAGAGGCCGAAGAACAGTGGATAACAGAGCAAGGCGGGAGGCTGAGGAAGAAAGAATAACAGAGGAAAGCCGAGGGCTGAGGCTGAAGAAGACAGTATAACAGATCGGGGCAGAGGGCTGAGGCCAATGAATAGTGGATAACAGTGCAGGACTGATGGCAGAGGCCGAAGAACAGTGGATAAACAGAGCAAGGCGGAGTGCTGAGGAAGAAAGAATACAGAGCAAAGCTGAGGGTTGAGGCTGAAGAAGATAGCATAACAGATCGGGGGCAGAGAGGGCTGAGGCCAATGAATAGTGGATAACAGTGCAGGACTGATGGCAGAGGCCGAAGAACAGTGGGATAACAGAGCAAGGAGTGAG
Organism: Acanthosepion pharaonis; assembly: GCA_903632075.3. Taxonomy (NCBI): domain Eukaryota; kingdom Metazoa; phylum Mollusca; class Cephalopoda; order Sepiida; family Sepiidae; genus Acanthosepion; species Acanthosepion pharaonis. Next base: position 2,122,508 of record CAHIKZ030000333.1, on the reverse strand, counting down.
GTGAGGAAGAAAAGAATAACAGAGGAAAGCCGAGGGCTGAGGCTGAAGAAGATAGCATAACAGATCCGGGGCAGAGGGGTTGAGGCCAATGAATAGTGGATAACAGTGCAGGACTGATGGCAGAGGCAAAGAACAGTGGATAACAGAGCAAGGCGGAGTGCTGAGGAAGAAAGAATAAGCAAGAGGAAAGCCGAGGGTCTGAGGCTGAAGAAGATAGCATAACAGATTGGGGCAGAGGGTGAGGCCAATGAATAGTGGATAACAGTGCAGGACTGATGGCAGAGGCCGAAGAACAGTGGATAACAGAGCAAGGTGGAGTGCTGAGGAAGAAAGAATAACAGAGCAAAGCAGAGGTCTGAGAAGATAGAAGAAGATGAGGCAATAACAGATCACTGATGGGCAAGAACAGGGCAGAGGGCCAATGAATAGTGGAAAACAGTGAGGCAAGGACTGATGGGGGCAGAGGGCGAAGAACAGTGGATAACAGAGCAAGGCCGAAGAACAGTGCTGAGGAAGAAAAGAAAGAACAGAGCAAAGCCGAGGGTTGAGGCTGAAGAAGATAGCATAACAGATCAGGGCAGAGGCTGAGGCCAATGAATAGTGGATAACAGTGCAGACTGATGGCAGAGGCCGAAGAACAGTGGATAACAGAGCAAGGCGGGAGTGCTGAGGAAGAAAGAATAACAGAGAAAGCGAGGGCTGAGGCTGAAGAAGAGCATAACAGATCGGGGCAGAGGGTTGAGGCCAATGAATAGTGGATAACAGTGCAGGACTGATGGCAGAGGCCGAAGAACAGTGGATAACAGAGCAAGGCGGGAGTGCTGAGGAAGAAAGAATAACAGAGCAAAGCAGAGGGCTGAGGCTGAAGAAGATAGCATAACAGATCGGGGCAGAGGCTGAGGCCAATGAATAGTGGATAACAGTGCAGGACTGATGGCAGAGGCCGAAGAACAGTGGATAACAGAGCAAGGCGGGAGTGCTGAGGAAGAAAGAATAACAGAGGAAAGCCGAGGGCTGAGGCTGAAGAAGACAGCATAACAGATCAGGGCAGAGGGTTGAGGCCAATGAATAGTGGATAACAGTGCAGGACTGATGGCAGAGGCCGAAGAACAGTGGATAACAGAGCAAGGCGGGAGTGCTGAGGAAGAAAGAATAACAGAGCAAAGCCGAGGGGTTGAGGCTGAAGAAGACAGTATAACAGAATCGGGGCAGAGGGTATAACAGAGGGCAGAGGGGCCAATGAATAGTGGGATAACAGTGCAGGACTGATGGCAGAGGCCGAAGAACAGTGGACAGAGGAGGCAGAGGAAGAAAGAATAACAGAGCAGGAGTGCTGAGGAAGAAAGAAGGCAGAGGCTAACAGAGGAAAGCTGAGGTCTGAAGAACAGTGAAAAGAAGATAGAAGAAAGAATATCAGGGCAGAGGGGCTGAGGCCAATGAATAGAATAACAGAGGACTGATGGCAGAGGCCGAAAGGCGGAGTGTTGAGGGAGCAGAGGGCTGAGGCTGGAGAAGGAAGAAAGAATAACAGAGGAAATGGCAGAGGGGCTGAAAAGGAATACAGAGCAAAGCCGAAGACAGATAACGGGGCAGAGGGCTGAGGCCAATGAATAGTGGATAACAGTGCAGGACTGATGGCAGAGGCCGAAGAACAGTGGATAACAGAGCAAGGCGGAGTGCTGAGGAAGAAAGAATAACAGAGCAAAGCAGAGGGCTGAGGCTGAAGAAGAGCATAACAGATCGGGGCAGAGGGCTGAGGCCAATGAATAGTGGATAACAGTGCAGGACTGATGGCAGAGGCCGAAGAACAGTGGATAACAGAGCAAGGCGGGAGTGCTGAGGAAGAAAGAATAATAGAGCAAAAAGCAGAGGCTGAGGCTGAAGAAGATAGCATAACAGACGGGGCAGAGGGTTGAGGCCAATGAATAGTGGATAACAGTGCAGGACTGATGGCAGAGGCCGAAGAACAGTGGATAACAGAGCAAGGCGGAGTGCTGAGGAAGAAAGAATAACAGAGCAAAGCAGAGGGCTGAGGCTGAAGAAGATAGCATAACAGATCGGGGCAGAGGGCTGAGGCCAATGAATAGTGGATAACAGTAGGACTGATGGCAGAGGCCGAAGAACAGTGGATAACAGAGCAAGGTGGAGTGCTGAGGAAGAAAGAATAACAGAGGAAAGCGAGGGCTGAGGCTGAAGAAGATAGCATAACAGATCGGGGCAGAGGGCTGAGGCCAATGAATAGTGGATAACAGTGCAGGACTGATGGCAGAGGCCGAAAGAACAGTGGATAACAGAGCAAGGCAGTGCTGAGGAAGAAAGAATAACAGAGAGAAAGCTGAGGGCTGAGGCTGAAGAAGACAGCATAACAGATCGGGGCAGAGGCTGAGGCCAATGAATAGTGGATAACAGTGCAGGACTGATGGCAGAGGCCGAAGAACAGTGGATAGAGCAAGAGTGCTGAGGAAAGAAAGAATAACAGAGCAAAGCAGAGGCTGAGGCTGAAAGAAGATAGCATAACAGATCGGGCAGAGGAAAATGAATAGTGGATAACAGTGGTGACTGATGGCAGAGGCCGAAGAACAGAGGATAACAGAGCAAGGCGGGAGTGCTGAGGAAGAAAGAATAACAGAGCAAAGCAGGGTGAGGCTGAAGAAGATAGCATAACAGATCGGGGCAGAGGGCTGAGGCCAATGAATAGTGGATAACAGTGCAGGACTGATGGCAGAGGCCGAAGAACAGTGGATAACAGAGCAAGGCGGGAGTGCTGAGGAAGAAAGAATAACAGAGTAAAGGTCTGAGGGCATGAGGGGTGAAGAAGACAGTATAACAGATGATGGCGGGGCAAAGGGGCTGAGGCCAATGAATAGTGGATAACAGTGCAGGACCAATGATGGCAGAGGACGAAGAACAGTGGATAACAGAGCAAGGCGGAGTGCTGAGGAAGAAAGAATAAAAGAGCAAAGCAGAGGGCTGAGGCTGAAGAAGATAGCATAACAGATCAGGGGCAGAGGCTGAGGCCACGAATAGTGGATAACAGTGCAGGACTGATGGCAGAGGCCAAAGAACAGTGGATAAATAGCAAGCAAGGAGTGCTGAGGAAGAAAGAATAACAGAGGAAAGCTGAGGGCTGAGGCTGAAGAACATAACAGATCGGGGCAGAGGGCTGAGGCCAATGAAGGATAACAGTGCAGGACTGACGGCAGAGGAAAGAACAGTGGATAACAGACAGAGGCGGAGTGTTGAGGAAGAAAGAATAAAAGAGGAAAGCTGAGGGCTGAGAAGAAGATAGCATAACAGATCGGGGCAGAGGGCTGAGGCCAATGAATAGTGGATAACAGTGCAGGACTGATGGCAGAGGCCGAAGAACAGTGGATAACAGAGCAAGGCGGAGTGCTGAGGAAGAAAGAATAACAGAGAAAGCAGAGGTCTGAGGCTGAAGAAGACAGCATAACAGATCGGGGCAGAGGGCTGAGGCCAATGAATAGTGGATAACAGTGCAGGACTGATGGCAGAGGCCGAAGAACAGTGGATAACAGAGCAAGGCGGAGTGCTGAGGAAGAAAGAATAACAGAGCAAAGCAGAGGGCTGAGGCTGAAGAAGATAGCATAACAGATCGGGGCAGAGGGCTGAGGCCAATGAATAGTGGATAACAGTGCAGGACTGATGGCAGAGGCCGAAGAACAGTGGATAACAGAGCAAGGCGGAGTGCTGAGGAAGAGAATAACAGAGTAAGCGGAGGGCTGAGGCTGAAGAAGATAGCATAACAGATCGGGGTAGAGGCTGAGGCCAATGAATAGTGGATAACAGTGCAGGACTGATGGCAGAGGCCGAAGAACAGTGGATAACAGAGCAAGGCGGAGTGCTGAGGAAGAAAGAATAACAGAGAAAGCGGAGGTCTGAAGGAGGCTGAAGAAGACAGCATAACAGATCGGGGCAGAGGGCTGAGGCCAATGAATAGTGGATAACAGCAGGACTGATGGCAGGGGGCCGAAGAACAGTGGATAACAGAGCAAGGCGGAGAGGAAGAAAGAATAACAGAGCAAAGCCGAGGGCTGAGGCTGAAGAAGATAGCATAACAGATCAGGGGCAGAGGGCTGAGGCCAATGAATAGTGGATAACAGTGCAGGACTGATGGCAGAGGCCGAAGAACAGTGGATAACAGAGCAAGGCGGAGTGCTGAGGAAGAAAGAATAACAGAGCGGAGGGCTGAGGCCAGAAGATAGCATAACAGATCGGGGCAGAGGGCTGAGGCCAATGAATAGTGGATAACAGTGCAGGACTGATGGCAGAGGCCGAAGAACAGTGGATAACAGAGAGCAAGGCGGAGTGCTGAGGAAGAAAGAATAACGAGCAAAAGCCGAGGGCTGAGGCTGAAGAAGATAGCAAACAGATCGGGGCAGAGGGCTGAGCAAATGAATAGTGGATAACAGTGCAGGACTGATGGCAGAGGCGAAGAACAGTGGATAACAGAGCAAGGCGGAGTGCTGAGGAAGAAAGAAGGAAAGCAGAGTAAGAGCATAACAGAGGTCTGAGGCTGAAAAGAAGAGTGCAGGACATAGAGGCAGATCGGGGCAGAGGGGGAAAGAGGCCAAGCAGCGAATAGTGGATAACAGTGCAGGACTGATGGGATACAGAGGCCGAAGAACAGTGGATAACAGAGCAAGGGGAGGTGCTGAGGAAGAAAGAATAATAGAGTAAAGCGGAGGTCTGAGGCTGAAGAAGATAGTATAACAGATCGGGGCAGAGGGCTGAGGCCAATGAATAGTGGATAACAGTGCAGGACTGATGGCAGAGGCCGAAGAACAGTGGATAACAGAGCAAGGCGGAGTGCTGAGGAAGAAAGAATAATAAGCAAAGCTGAGGGCTGAGGCTGAAGAAGATAGAGGATCTGAGGCCAATGAATAGTGGATAACAGTGCAGACTGATGGCAGAGGCCGAAGAACAGTGGATAACAGAGCAAGGCGGGAGCTGAGGAAGAAAGAATAACAGAGTAGAGAGGTCTGAGAAGAAGATAGCACAACAGATCGGGGCAGAGGCTGAGGGCCGAATAGTGGATAACAGTGCAGGACTGATGGCAGAGGCCGAAGAACAGTGGATAACAGAGCAAGGGAGTGCTGAGGAAGAAAGAATAATAGAGTAAAGCGAGGGTTGAGGCTGAGGACAGTATAAAGAGATTTGGGGCAGAGGGCTGAGAAATAGTGGATAACAGTGCAGGGACTAACAGAACAGTGGGACAAGGAGCAGAGGCTGAGGCCAATGAATAGTGAAGATAACAGTGCAGGACTGATGGGATAACAGAGGCTGAAGAACAGTGGATAACAGAGCAAGGCGGAGTGCTGAGGAAGAAAGAATAACAGAGCAAAGCGAGGGCTGAGGCTGGAAGAAGATAGCATAACAGATCGGGGCAGAGGGCTGAGGCCAATGAATAGTGGATAACAGTGCAGGACTGATGGCAGAGGCCGAAGAACAGTGGATAACAGAGCAAGGCAGTGCTGAGGAAGAAAGAATAACAGAGCAAAGCGGAGGGCTGAGGCTGAAGAAGATAGCTGATAACAGATCGGGGCAGAGGGGCTGAGGCCAATGAATAGTGGATAACAGTGCAGGACTGATGGCAGAGGCCGAAGAACAGTGGATAACAGAGCAAGGCGGAGTGCTGAGAAGAAAGAATAACAGAGTAAAGCCGGAGGTCTGAGGCTGAAGAAGACAGCTAACAGATCGGGGCAGAGGCTGAGGCCAATGAATAGTGGATAACAGTGCAGGACTGATGGCAGAGGCCGAAGAACAGTGGATAACAGAGCAAGGCGGAGTGCTGAGGAAGAAAGAATAACAGAGTGGAAAGGAGGTCTGAGGCTGAAGAAGACAGCATAACAGATCAGGGGCAGAGGGGAGGCCAATGAATAGTGGATAACAGCAGGACTGATGGCAGAGGCCGAAGAACAGTGGATAACAGAGCAAGGCGGAGTGCTGAGGAAGAAAGAATAACAGAGTAAAGCCGAGGTCTGAGGCTGAAGAAGATAGCATAACAGATCGGGCAGAGGGGCTGAGGCCAATGAATAGTGGATAACAGTGCAGGACTGATGGCAGAGGCCGAAGAACAGTGGATAACAGAGCAAGGCGGAGTGCTGAGGAAGAAAGAATAACAGAGCAAAGCGAGGGCTGAGGCTGAAGAAGACAGCATAACAGATCGGGGCAGAGGGCTGAGGCCAATGAATAGTGGATAACAGTGCAGGACTGATGGCAGAGGCCGAAGAACAGTGGATAACAGAGCAAAAGGGGAAAGGAGGAAGAAAAGAATAACAGAGCAAAGCCGAGGCTGAGGCTGAAGAAGATAGCATAACAGATCGGGGCAGAGGGCTGAGGCCAATGAATGAGTGGATAACAGTGCAGGACTGATGGCAGAGGCCGAAGAACAGTGGATAACAGAGCAAGGCGGAGTGCTGAGGAAGAAAGAATAACAGAGCAAAGCTGAGGGCTGAGGCTGAAGAAGATAGCATAACAGATCGGGGGCAGAGGGCTGAGGCCAATGAATAGTGGATAACAGTGCAGGACTGATGGCAGAGGCCGAAGAACAGTGGATAACAAGGCAGAGTGCTGAAAGAAAAGAAAGAATAGCAAGAGTAATAGAGGAGAGGAAAGGAAGAAGAATAACAGAGCAGAGGGCTGAGGCCAATGAATAGTGGATAACAGTGCAGACTGAGGCCGAAGAACAGTGGATAACAGAGCAAGGGCAGGAAGAAAGAATAACAGAGCAAAGAGGCTGAGGCTGAAGAAGAAGCATAACAGATGGGCAGAGGGCTAAGGCCAATGAATAGTGGACAGTGCAGGACTGATGGCAGAGGCCGAAGAACAGTGGATAACAGAGCAAGGCGGAGTGCTGAGGGAAGAAAGAATAACAGAGCAAAGCCGAGGGCTGAGGCTGAAGAAGATAGTATAACAGATCGGGGCAGAGGGCTGAGGCCAATGAATAGTGGATAACAGTGCAGGACTGATGGCAGAGGCCGAAGAACAGTGGATAACAGAGCAAGGCGGGAGGTTGAGGGAAAAGAATAGAGGATAGGGGGCTGAAGAAGATAGTATAACAGATGGGGCAGAGGGCTGAGGCCAAGAATAGTGGATAACAGTGCAGGACTGATGGCAGAGGCCGAAGAACAGTGGATAACAGAGCAAGGCGGAGCTGAGGAAGAAAAGAATAACAGAGGAAAGCCGAGGGCTGAGGCTGAAGAAGATAGCATAACAGATCAGGGCAGAGGGCTGAGGCCAATGAATAGTGGATAACAGTGCAGGACTGATGGCAGAGGCCGAAGAACAGTGGATAACAGAGCAAGGCAGAGTGCTGAGGAAGAAAGAATAACAGAGCAAAGCAGAGGGCTGAGGCTGAAGAAGATAGCATAACAGATCGGGGCAGAGGGCTGAGGCCAATGAATAGTGGATAACAGTGCAGGACTGATGGCAGAGGCCGAAGAACAGTGGATAACAGAGCAAGGCGGGAGTGCTGAGGAAGAAAGAATAACAGAGGAAAGCCGAGGCTGAGGCTGAAGAAGATAGCATAACAGAAGAGGGCACCAATGAATAGTGGATAACAGGGCAGACTGATGGCAGAGGCCGAAGAACAGTGGATAACAGAGAAGGCGGAGTGCTGAGGAAGAAAAGAATAACAGAGGAAAGCCGAGGGCTGAGGCTGGAAGAAGATGATAACAGGGGGCAGAGGGCTGAGGCCAATGAATAGTGGATAACAGAGGACTGATGGCAGAGGCCGAAGAACAGTGGATGAGGAAAAGGCGGGAAGAAAAAGAATAACAGAGTAGAGCGGAGGTCTGAGGCTGAAGAAGATAGCATAACAGATCGGGGCAGAGGGCTGAGGCCAATGAATAGTGGATAACAGTGCAGGACTGATGGCAGAGGCCGAAGAACAGTGGATAACAGAGCAAGGCGGAGTGCTGAGGAAGAAAGAATAACAGAGGAAAGCCGAGGTCTGAGGCTGAAGAAGATAGCATAACAGATCGGGGCAGAGGGCTGAGGCCAATGAATAGTGGATAACAGTGCAGGACTGATGGCAGAGGCCGAAGAACAGTGGATAACAGAGCAAGGCGGAGTGCTGAGGAAGAAAGAATAACAGAGTAGAGCGGAGGTCTGAGGCTGAAGAAGATAGCATAACAGATCGGGGCAGAGGGCTGAGGCCAATGAATAGTGGATAACAGTGCAGGACTGATGGCAGAGGCCGAAGAACAGTGGATAACAGAGCAAGGCGGAGTGCTGAGGAAGAAAGAATAACAGAGGGAAAGCTGAGGGCTGAGGCTGAAGAAGATAGCATAAAGTGGAGATCGGGGGTAGAGGGCAGAGGCCAATGAATAAAGTGGATAAAAGCAGGCTGCAGGACTGATGGCAGAGGCTGAAGAACAGTGGATAACAGAGCAAGGACTGTGGCAGAGGAAGAAAAGAATAACAGAGGAAAGCCGAGGGCTGAGGCTGAAGAAGATAGCATAACAGATCGGGGCAGAGGGCTGAGGCCAATGAATAGTGGATAACAGTGCAGGACTGATGGCAGAGGCCGAAGAACAGTGGATAACAGAGCAAGGCGGAGTGCTGAGGAAGAAAGAATAACAGAGGAAAGCCGAGGGCTGAGGCTGAAGAAGATAGCATAACAGATCGGGGCAGAGGGCTGAGGCCAATGAATAGTGGATAACAGTGCAGGACTGATGGCAGAGGCCGAAGAACAGTGGATAACAGAGCAAGGCGGGAGTGCTGAGGAAGAAAAGAATAACAGAGCAAAGCTGAGGGCTGAGGCTGAAGAAGATAGCATAACAGATCGGGGCAGAGGGCTGAGGCCAATGAATAGTGGATAACAGGACTGCAGGACTGATGGCAGAGGCCAAGAACAGTGGATAACAGGAGCAAGGCAGGAGTGCTGAGGAAGAAAGAATAACAGAGCAAAGCAGAGGGCTGAGGCTGAAGAAGATAGCATAACAGATCAGGGCAGAGGGCTGAGGCCAATGAATAGTGGATAACAGTGCAGGACTGATGGCAGAGGCCGAAGAACAGTGGATAACAGAGCAAGGAAAGGAGTGCTGAGGAAGAAAGAATAACAGAGCAAAGCAGAGGGCTGAGGCTGAAGAAGATAGCATAACAGATCAGGGGCAGAGGGCTGAGGCCAATGAATAGTGGATAACAGTGCAGGACTGATGGCAGAGGCCGAAGAACAGTGGATAACAGAGCAAGGCGGAGTGTTGAGGAAGAAAGAATAACAGAGGAAAGCTGAGGGCTGAGGCTGAAGAAGATAGCAACAGATCGGGGCAGAGGGCTGAGGCCAATGAATAGTGGATAACAGTGCAGGACTGATGGCAGAGGCCGAAGAACAGTGGATAACAGAGCAAGGCGGAGTGCTGAGGAAGAAAGAATAACAGAGCAAAGCAGAGGGCTGAGGCTGAAGAAGATAGCATAACAGATCGGGGCAGAGGGCTGAGGCTAATGAATAGTGGATAACAGTGCAGGACTGATGGCAGAGGCGAAGAACAGTGGATAACAGAGCAAGGACGGAGGCTGAGGAAGAAAGAATAACAGAGGAAAGGTCGAGGGGCTGAGGCTGAAGAAGATAGGCATAACAGATCCAGGGCAGAGGGCTGAGGCAATGAATAGTGGATAACAGAGGACTGATGGCAGAGGCCGAAGAACAGTGGATAACAGAGCAAACAGGCAGGTGCTGAGGAAGAAAGAATAAAAGAGGGAAAGCGAGGGCTGAGGGGTGAAGGGCAGATCGGGGCAGAGGCTGAGGCCAATGAATAGTGGATAACAGTGCAGGACTGATGGCAGAGGCCGAAGAACAGTGGATAACAGAGCAAGGCGGAGTGCTGAGGAAGAAAGAATAACAGAGGAAAAGCCGAGGGCTGAGGCTGAAGAAGACAGTATAACAGATCGGGGCAGAGGGGCTGAGGCCAATGAATAGTGGATAACAGTGCAGGACTGATGGCAGAGGCCGAAGAACAGTGGATAACAGAGCAAGGCGGAGTGCTGAGGAAGAAAGAATAACAGAGCAAAGCCGAGGGCTGAGGCTGAAGAAGACAGCATAACAGATCGGGGCAGAGGCTGAGGCCAATGAATAGGGATAACAGTGCAGGACTGATGGCAGAGGCCGAAGAACAGTGGATAATAGAGCAAGGCGGAGTGCTGAGGAAGAAAGAATAACAGAGGCCGAGGGCTGAGGCTGAAGAAGATGGATAACAGATCAGGGGCAGAGGGCTGAGGCCAATGAATAGTGGATAACAGTGCAGGACTGATGGCAGAGGCCGAAGAACAGTGGATAACAGAGCAAGGCGGAGTGCTGAGGAAGAAAGAGAATAACAGAGCAAAATAGAGGCTGAGGCTGAAGAAGATAGCATAACAGATCGGGGCAGAGGGCTGAGGCCAATGAATAGTGGATAACAGTGCAGGACTGATGGCAGAGGCCGAAGAACAGTGGATAACAGAGCAAGGCGGAGTGCTGAGGAAGAAAGAATAACAGAGCAAAGCAGAGGGCTGAGGCCAATGAAGAAGATAGCTGATAACAGATCGGGGCAGAGGGCTGAGGCCAATGAATAGTGGATAACAGTGCAGGACTGATGGCAGAGGCCGAAGAACAGTGGATAACAGAGCAAGGCGGAGTGCTGAGGAAGAAAGAATAACAGAGCAGCCGAGGGGCTGAGGCTGAAGAAGATAGCATAACAGATCGGGGCAGAGGGCTGAGGCCAATGAATAGTGGATAACAGTGCAGGACTGATGGCAGAGGCCGAAGAACAGTGGATAACAGAGCAAGGCGGAGTGCTGAGGAAGAAAGAATAACAGAGTAGAGCGGAGGTCTGAGGCTGAAGAAGATAGCATAACAGATCGGGGCAGAGGGCTGAGGCCAATGAATAGTGGATAACAGTGCAGGACTGATGGCAGAGGCCGAAGAACAGTGGATAACAGAGCAAGGCGGAGTGCTGAGGAAGAAAGAATAACAGAGCAAAGCAGAGGGCTGAGGCTGAAGAAGATAGCATAACAGATCGGGGCAGAGGGCTGAGGCCAATGAATAGTGGATAACAGTGCAGGACTGATGGCAGAGGCCGAAGAACAGTGGATAACAGAGCAAGGCGGAGTGCTGAGGAAGAAAGAATAACAGAGCAGAGCTGAGGGCTGAGGCTGAAGAAGATAGCATAACAGATCGGGGCAGAGGGCTGAGGCCAATGAATAGTGGATAACAGTGCAGGACTGATGGCAGAGGCCGAAGAACAGTGGATAACAGAGCAAGGCGGAGTGCTGAGGAAGAAAGAATAACAGAGCAAAGCCGAGGGCTGAGGCTGAAGAAGATAGCATAACAGATCGGGGCAGAGGGCTGAGGCCAATGAATAGTGGATAACAGTGCAGGACTGATGGCAGAGGCCGAAGAACAGTGGATAACAGAGCAAGGCGGAGTGCTGAGGAAGAAAGAATAACAGAGCAAAGCCGAGGGCTGAGGCTGAAGAAGATAGCATAACAGATCGGGGCAGAGGGCTGAGGCCAATGAATAGTGGATAACAGTGCAGGACTGATGGCAGAGGCCGAAGAACAGTGGATAACAGAGCAAGGCGGAGTGCTGAGGAAGAAAGAATAACAGAGCAAAGCAGAGGGCTGAGGCTGAAGAAGATAGCATAACAGATCGGGGCAGAGGGCTGAGGCCAATGAATAGTGGATAACAGTGCAGGACTGATGGCAGAGGCCGAAGAACAGTGGATAACAGAGCAAGGGAGTGCTGAGGAAGAAAGAATAACAGAGCAAAGCCGAGGGCTGAGGCTGAAGAAGATAGCATAACAGATCCGGGCAGAGGGCTGAGGCCAATGAATAGTGGATAACAGTGCAGGACTGATGGCAGAGGCCGAAGAACAGTGGATAACAGAGCAAGGCGGAGTGCTGAGGAAGAAAGAATAACAGAGCAAAGCCGAGGGCTGAGGCTGAAGAAGATAGCATAACAGATCGGGGCAGAGGGCTGAGGCCAATGAATAGTGGATAACAGTGCAGGACTGATGGCAGAGGCCGAAGAACAGTGGATAACAGAGCAAGGCGGAGTGCTGAGGAAGAAAGAATAACAGAGCAAAGCAGAGGGGCTGAGGCTGAAGAAGATAGCATAACAGATCGGGGCAGAGGGCTGAGGCCAATGAATAGTGGATAACAGTGCAGGACTGATGGCAGAGGCCGAAGAACAGTGGATAACAGAGCAAGGCGGGGCTGAGGCTGAGGAAGAAAGAATAACAGAGCAAAGCCGAGGGCTGAGGCTGAAGAAGATAGCATAACAGATCGGGGCAGAGGGCTGAGGCCAATGAATAGTGGATAACAGTGCAGGACTGATGGCAGAGGCCGAAGAACAGTGGATAACAGAGCAAGGCGGAGTGCTGAGGAAGAAAAGAATAACAGAGCAAAGCGGAGGGCTGAGGCTGAAGAAGATAGCATAACAGATCAAAAGAGAGGGCTGAGGCCAATGAATAGTGGATAACAGTGCAGGACTGATGGCAGAGGCCGAAGAACAGTGGATAACAGAGCAAGGCGGGAGTGCTGAGGAAGAAAGAATAACAGAGCAAAGCTGAGGGCTGAGGCTGAAGAAGATAGCATAACAGATCGGGGCAGAGGGGCTGAGGCCAATGAATAGTGGATAACAGTGCAGGACTGATGGCAGAGGCCGAAGAACAGGGATAACAGAGCAAGGCGGAGTGCTGAGGAAGAAAGAATAACAGAGGAAAGCAGAGGGTTGAGGCTGAAGAAGATAGCATAACAGATCGGGGCAGAGGGCTGAGGCCAATGAATAGTGGATAACAGTGCAGGACTGATGGCAGAGGCCAAAGAACAGTGATAACAGAGCAAGGAGGCGGAGGAAGAAAGAATAACAGAGCAAAGCAGGGCTGAGGCTGAAGAAGAAAACAGATCGGGGCACAGGGGTTGAGGCAATATGGATAGAGGAGGCCGAAGAACTGAGAGCAAGGCGGAGGCTGAGGAAGAAAGAATAACAGAAGAAGGGCTGAAGAAGAAAGAATAACACATCAGAGCAGAGGGCAATGAGTGGATAAAGTGCAGAAAAAAGAGCCGAAGAACAGTGGATAACAGAGGGCTGAGGCTGAAGAAGAAAAGATAACAGAGCAGGGCAGAGGGTGGAGGCTGAAGAAGAAAGATAACAGAGCAGGGCAGAGGGTTGAGACTGAAGAATAAAATAAAAGAAAGGCAGATGGGATACAGAGAGGCTGAAAAAAGAAAGAAAAACAGAGCAGAGCAGAGGGCTGAGGCTGAAGAAGAAAAATACCAGAGCAGAGCAGAGGGTTGAGGCTGCATAAGAAACAATAACAGAGCAGAGCAAAGGGCTAAGGCTGAAAAGAAAGAAAAACAGAGCAAAGGAGAGGGCTGAGGTTGAAGAAGAAAGAATAACAGAGCAGAGCAGATCAGAGGGCTGAGGATTAAGAAGAAAAAATAAAGAGCAGATCAGAGGGTTGTGGCTGAAGAAGTAAGAATAACAGAGCAGAGCAGTGGGCTGAGGCTGAAGAAGAAAGAATAACAGCAGAGCTGAGAGCTGAGGCTGAAAAAGAAAGAATAAGAGAGCAGATCAGAGGGTTGAGGCTGAAGAAGAAAGAATAACAGAGCAGAGCACAGGGTTGTGACTGAAGAAGAAAGAATAAGAAAGAGCAGAGTGATGAGGCTGAATAAGAAAAGATAACAGAGCAAGGCAGAGTGCTGAGGCTGAAGAAGTAAGGATAATAGAGCAGGACTGATGGCAGAGACAGAAGAATTTTGGATAACAGAGCAGGGCAGAGTGCTGAGGCTAACAAAGGAAAGGTTAACAGAGCAGGGAAGAGGTCTGAGGCTGAAGAAGAAAGGATAACAGAACAGGGCAGAGGGCTGAGGCTGAAGAAGAAAGGATAACAGAGCAGGCAGAGTGCAGAGGCTGAAGAAGAAAGGATAACAGAGCAGGGCAGAGGGCTGAGGCTGAAGAGGAAAGAATAACAGAGCAGAGCAGAGGACTGAGCCTGAAGATGAAATGATAATAGAGCAGCGCAGAGGGCTGAGGCTGAAGAAGAAATGATAACAGAGCAGGGCAGAGGGCTGAGGCAGAAAAATAGTGGATAACAGAGCAGAGCAGAATGCTGAGGCTGAAGAAGTAAGGATAACAGTGTAGGGCAGAGTGCTGAGGCTGAAGAAGAAAGAAGAATACAGCAGGTCAGAGTGCTGAGGCTGAAGAAGAAAAGATAACTGAGTAGGGCAGACTGCTGAGGCTGAAAAAGAAAAAAAATAACAGTGTAGGGCAGAATGCTGATGCTGAAAAAGAAAAGATAACAGAGTAAGACAGAGTGCTGAGGCTGAAAAAGATAGAATAACAGTGCCGGGCAGAGTTCTGAGTCTGAAGAAGAATGTATAACAGAACAGGGCAGATTGCCGAGGCAGAATTATAATGGATAACCGAGCACAGCAGAGGACTGAGGCTGAAGACGAAAGGATAACAGAGCAGAACTGATGGCAGAGTCAGTGAATACACCTGTTCAGGCAGATTTCTGTCTGCTTTTAATTAATCAATACTGAGCGGTCCTTAGATAGTTTTTCTGTGGTGGGGGAGAGTGAAATAGATAGTGTGAGAGTCTAAATAAGGCCAGTACACTCACGCCCTCAACCACTTGTGACTTTGTACTCTTAAATATTTCTGTTTCCTCAATTTGATGCATGTTTGGGTCAACATGTGGTTGGGTTTTCAGGCACTTTCTAACGATATTTAAGCAAAATAATTCTCTTTCCCTCAAATTGTCTTGTAATGGACGCGTAAACAAAGCAATTAATAAAGAATTAATGTATTTATTTTTTTCTCCTTCTTTTATTATTTCTGTTATGGTCCGGTTCCTTGTATCACGGTCATTATTCAAGGTAGAACCAATAAAGAAGAACTCGAACGCGTATATGGAATAACACAGATATATTACAAACAGGAATATATACAGAGAAGTAGAAAGTGTTAGTACGAACAATCAGGTTTAGTAGTAATTGTCTGAACGCGAATATTAGTGGTAAATATACACATACATATGCAAAATATATAAATATATATACATAGGTGCATGCACATACATGTATATTTTTTGAAAAGCGCTCAGTATCAGAGATAGAGCTAACATGTTGAACCAGATGTATGTATATGTGTATATGTGTATATATATGTATGTGTGTGTATGTATGTGTATGTGTATATTTGTGTTGATATATTTATGTGTGTGTACATGGGTATATGTATGTGTTTATGTGGGTACACGCCTATGTGTACGTATATACGTGTATATGTTATTGAGTATGTGTGTATTCGCATGTGTTTTTGAACATAAAAATATAGGTCCTTGGTAGATTAGATAATCGTTATATTCATTTTTTATATGTTTATATTTGATTTGTAACCTGTCAAATTTTCTCAGTTACACAGCTGCCCTTTCAGTAAATGTCCTTCAATTTTACTTTCCTTCGTCCCATCTCTCTCCCCCACCTCTTCTTTTCTTTCCTCTCCCTCACTCTTATTCTGATCGTCTATGGTGTGTGTATGTCACCATGAAATGTATCTTTATGTATTAGACATCCGATAACATTCATATTTCTATTACTTAAAACACCTTCCACCACCTCTCCCAAAAATTCTCTCTGTTTCTATTACCCCCCTTTAAACCTTCGTCCCACCTCTCCTAAAAATTCCGTTTTTATTTCCGGAGTGTTTAATTTGTAGGTCTGATGAATTGATTGTATTTATATTCCATAATAAATATATATATATATATATATATATATATATATATATGTGTGTGTGTGTGTGTGTGTGTGTGTGTGTGTGCTAGGAATTTTGTAATATAATTGATTTGATGTATCATAATTAGATGACTGAGGACTTAATTCAGTTTATTTTTTTTTAAATGTCACCCCAACACGAACTTTCTAAAGTCATATATAAGTAAAGGGCGCTCCAATAACTTGGACAGATTTTAAATGTGAACTAAGTTTAAGCGTCTAATGATTTTTTTTTCTTTTTCTTTCAGATTTCGCGGACATTTGGGTGATATTATTTTTCACGCATAATTGCCATGACTTAAATAACATGATCCAATAGAGAAATAAATACATTTGACCAATAACACTGATTTATTTAATGCTGACTTTGATCCGTCTTAATGAAACACCCTTATATATAACTCGTCTTTATGAAACAGCTTTAGTATAAATTTCTGGAGCCTCCTGTAGATTTATGGAACCTTCTAGAACTTTATGGAACATTCACGAAATTTCGGGAGCCTTCTAGAAATTTCTGGAAATGTAAGACGAATCATTTAGATAAGGCAAATGAGAAAAGAATATTTATGATTTTCTAAGCATAGCTTAGATAAGGCACATGGCCAAAATTTTGGGACACTCAGTGAGGATAGAACTCACTACTCGGTTGCAACTGTTCTAGAGAGACAAGCTTGCTTACCATACTACCACTTCGAGTTGCCCTAAGACGAATGGGAAAAGTGTATTGTGTTTGTGGCCAAATATCTTTTTTTTGTTTCAGAGTATATTAGCTTTCAGATTGGGCAACTCTGATTGATTTCCAAAAAGATTTCCAAGCATTCATTGTTAACCATATACAACTTACTATAAATAAGAGCTGGGGCTATTTAATCTCAGCAATCATGGGAGAATTTAGTACAAATTTCGCATTTATTCATATAGATTCCGTAATAAAGTTTTGTTTAATTAGCTAATGTTTCTCTAACTCTTCAAATACTGAATTTATAAACATTTCTAATTTCTATTTTCTCAACTTTATACCATGTTAATTTTATCTTATAAATTGTCCCCTGTTCTGTCACCCATGAAATAAAAATTATTGTTTGTACGGAAAATAAGAATCTACGTACATCAATCGTCTTTAAATTAAGTGGCAGCTGAAGAATTATCTTTGAGCTTTTAAAGATTATACATTAATTCAATACTTAAAAGCAGCGATCAATTTTAAATTCTTCTGTAGTTTATTGATGCCAATCTCGTCTACTCCTCCCTAGCTATTGTGATGCTGGACAAATGAGGGATCCACCACAGGAGCGGCTTTTAAGCTAGCTTAATTTTTTAGCTAGCTTAAAATTTAAAGCTATCTGCAATTATAGATACAAATACAAAATAAGAGTTACCCACCTTGAATCATTAAAGCAACGATAATGGCTAGTATAATATATTAATACATATTTTTATCATAGCATGATCTGGCAACCCTGAATATGAGCTCAACGAAAATCGTTCCCTACGCCTAACTTTTCTTGGTCTTTTCAATGAGCTATGAATCATTGAAATCGGACCAATGGGAGCGGAGGAGTTGCTTGGATACACACACACGCACAACACATGCACACATATATATATATATATATATATATATATATATATATATATATATATATATATACGGTATGCAAAATTTTTGTTTGTAAGTTAGTATTTTATGATAAAGCTATAAACTGTTAAATACGTTAAAATACATAA
>CAHIKZ030000333.1:2027500-2102500 GCA_903632075.3 Acanthosepion pharaonis | reverse complement strand
AACTGCGAGAAAATAAACTTAGCATAGGACTTACGGCTCCATCTAGCCAGCTTAAATGTAAATTGATGACATCTCGACGCCATTGTACTGGGCATAAATTTAAAAAGTCTAGGTACGATAGTGACGAGCACATCCGAACAATTACCATGAAAATAATTATGAAAAAGACATAGAGAGGCAGATTTACGACAGTGTGGAAAGTGAATAAAGCTGAATTTCCAGATGAGGACCAATAATATTGATTATTCTTCTTTGGATTTTATTAAAAGAGCTCAAGGAAAATAAAAAGGTCACGGGACCATATTTGGCAGCAGTATTCTAAGCATGGACGAATGGTAGACTTATAGATAATCATGGCATAGTGGACAGCTTACTTATCTTTATCCATAAGTGGTACTGTGTCAACATATCTGGATGGGCAACAGAGCCAATGCACACGGGATGAATGTTCCCCTTTGTCGAGTGAATGAAAAACGAGCAATATTTAAACCAATCAGACAGAGTAGACAAATATTTCCTGGTTTCAGATTTAGCAGTTGATTAAGTATATTGATTTTACCTTCGCATGAAACCGGAAGAGATTTCAACAAGCAAGAATTGCGAGAAAAGAAACTGTTAGCATAGAATTTACGGTTACAACTTGCCAGCACAACTGTAAATTGATGACATCTCGACGCCTGTCAAGTACAGTGCATATATTCAAAAATTTAGGTACCATAGCGAAGAACACATCCAAACAATTACCATAAAAGTATTCATTTTAAAAAAAGGCACAGAGAAGCAATCTTACGGCGGCAGGCAAATGACTGAAGCTAAGCGGAACTGACTTTCTTAGCAGCTGACAAATCAATGGATTCAATATAGTTTTTCCAATTTATGTCAGCTGAGAACGTCAGCCTGTGAAATTACAACGAAGAAGTTCTTTTAATGTATGATCCTGGCCAAAACTTCCAGGTAAATATTCAGAAATTAACCCACCTCCACTATATGTTCACCTTAATAAAATACATTCTCTTTTAGTTAAAGAATTGTTATTTAAGTCGAAATTATTGTCGGTTGCTTTACGATGATGAACGTGTAATGCACTGAGTGCGTTCCTGGATTTTACATAATCTTTTATTGAAATTCAAATATATTTCAACTATGTTTTTCTTTTACTGTCTACACTTTAAATTCCCGCTTCATGTTTAATGCTGTTATTAATGTTTTGCGTTGATTAAATATTCTGTTGCTTTTGAAGTAGCTTTGACAAATTTTCTATTAAATTGAAATTCTATTCGACTGTAGTTGTTAGTAAGTAGTTAGCTAATATTATGCGTCTGGTTTTATTAAGACTATTTAGTTATATATATTTTTTATTTTCCTCATTTTAGGAATGCGATGAGATTTACAAAGAATATTATGTAAAAAATAGTTTGTATATTGGAGTTTGAAGTATTTTCAATGTAGTTCGCTTCATCATCAAAATATTGATGGCTAGAAATTCTCTTTCTAGATACGAGAATTACTCCTGATTTTATTTTGTAGTTGCGGTGGAAATGAATGATTATGAGATTTATCAGGTAATTTACCAATGTTGGGCTGATCTATCTATCTATCTATCTATCATCTATCTATCTATCTATCTATCTATCTATCTCGCATAGTCTGTTCGCATCTATCTATCTATTTTCATATATTTCAATCTGTCCATATCTCACTCTAACTGACATCTATTCAAGTATCTCAATCTGTTAAGATCGATCTACCTATTTTTACGACCCTCCTCCTTCCTCGTCCTGGGTATGACGTTAAACTGCATCCAACAGCAAGGCCTCTGATCAGGAGGTTTTGAGGAGCGTGGAACCACCTCTTAATTGCTGGTGTTCCCAGATTCACTTTGACCCGGGGTGGTATCACCTGTTAGGGTCCCAGCTATGGGCAAATAGTGAACTCCTAGTTTTTCCAGCTCTTACCCACGTCCTGGGTATGACAATAAACTACATCCGCGTCCTGGGTATGGCGATAAACTACATCCGCGTCCTGGGTATACCAATAAACTACATCCGCGTCTTGGGTATGGCGATAAACTACATCCGCGTCCTAGGTATGACGATAAACTACGTCCAGCAGCAAGGCCTCAGATAATATTTTCGGAAAAATAATGTTGCCAGCTATACGTTTTTGAAACCATAATGTTGCCAGCTATAAGTTTTTAAAAAAATAATGTTGCCAGCCATACGTTTAGTAGTACTGTATATTTAATATATATATGAGTATATGTATGTGCATGCGTGTATATATATATATATATATATATATATATATATATATATAGCATAATTTGACATTAAATGACCTACAGTGGTTGATATGCCATAAAACCAAACCAACCAACCAACCAATTCGTTGTTCCTCCAACCCTATTGATAGCCAAGGTAGAGAAGGGTCGTTACCTGTGTTATTTTTGTTTTAATATTTATTCAATATTCTTAAACTATATTTCTTTCCCAAGGGTCTCTTTCCGATTGGTCAGACACGGCCGAGCAGAATTGACTAAGGAAACGCAAAAACATGGGTCAAAACAAAAATGACAATGTGTCAAGAATAAACATTTAAACATTGTGGACAAAATAGTGGGAAGGGAACATCTTCTTAGCAAGGTAAAACACAAATCAAATAATGACCGTGTGCCATACTTGCACGAATTTATAGAACATCAGAAATTTTAAGACGAGTAGAAAGAAACATGTAATAAAAGAGGATCTCATGCTAAACTTGCATAAAAGTTCAAACATAAAAAAAGAAGTAAATTTAAATAAAAATGAAGCACAAGAAAAACAACGAACTTATCTCGTAATAAAAGTTCTTTTCCACTAATGTCTCTTATATCTACTTTTTTCTTTTCGCTTTTTCCTTTTCTATTTCTTTTTATAAGCGTCTCCTTTTGAGGTCTTTTCTTACTTCTTCTATTTCTCTTTTCGTCCTGTCTAGGTGCTTGGGTGACGATGAAGTTGAAACTGCTTTGTTTCTTTTTTTCGTCTCAGTGTAGCAGCATTCTTGTTTGAGGTGTTTTTTTTTCTTACTTTCTTTCTTTTCTCTTTCGTCATTTGTTTAGTGGCTTCGGTGACGATTAAGTTGAAACTGCTTTCTTTCTTTCGTCTCGATGTGGCAGCATTCTTCTTTGAGATCTTTTCTTCCTTTCTTTCCTTTTCCCATAAGTATTTCTTTTTGGGATCTTTTCTTGATTTCTTATTTTCTTTTTCTATAAGCGTCTGGACTCTTGATTTGGGTGACGGATAAATCGAAGCTCCCTTCTATCTCTCTTTCGTCCCGATGTAGCGACATTCCGCATACGTCGTAGTTGATTTCCCAGAATTCAAACATTTCTTTTGCGTTCCACGCGATTGCGTTCGGTCGTCCGTTCGAGGTTCGACGAGGGACTTTTCTTTTTCTGCATAGCCAACCAAAACTTTTGCGTTCATAGCAAACGGGTCCATCTATTCCATTCAAAATGAATTCTCTTTCTTGTATTTTTCGCAAACACATCCGTCCGGCCCTTAGGTCTAGACAAGACTCTTGTATTTTTTGCAAACACGTCCGTCCGGCCCTAAGGCCTGGACAAGACTAACCTTTTTCGTTTCATTATTCGTTTTCATTTTTTTTTCTTGTCACGTGGTCAATTTTCAAATACGAACTTTTTCCCATTGTGGGCCAAATGAGGTCGTCTGCAATCTATCCGTGTAAATCATGCTGTCAACACGTTGACCAAAAGAGAAAGAAAAGGTACATTCTGGTTACTCTTTGTTGCCACTAAATCTACCTATCTCTTACGATCTTTACGTTCCCGCAAGGTCTGGACTCTTTATTTTAGAATGAATATAAGCAATGGTATAGTTTTATAATCAATTTAGCTAGGGTTTCGTAACACTATCATCTATCTATCTATCTATCTATCTATCTATCACAAATTTCGGACGGTTTATCTACACAATTCTTAGAAAATGGGAAAATACTATGGTGAAATAAACAGACATACTGTTTTATATATTTTTAATTAAACAAATATTACTTGCTACCTAAATATATCTTACCCTAAATATAATATATATATATATATATATATATATATATATATATATATATATATATATATATATATATATATTCCCATACGATGACCGAAGTTACGCACATGAACGCTTGGAATACCAAGGGCTGTAAGGTTAGATGTGCGTGTGATGTAATGGATAACGGCTCGGATTTGGAAGTTGAGAGTCGAGTTCTAAATCCATCTGGGTTCATTATATTCAGTTACGCGCAAATACCATTGGGAAATCCATAAATCTATATCTTCTCACTCTGATACGGCTTAAACAGTACGTATTGTATCAATAAATCGTAATTATATTCGAAAGATTTGCATACTCCCAAAATATTTAAATAACCTGCAAAATGTTTCATAAGTCGTAAAATCAATATATATATATATATATATATATATATATATATATATATATATATATTTAGCAATTTTCATTGATGCAAGTTTCATTAAATAATATAGACAAGTTTTATCTATTTATTTTAAGTAAGTTCCTTTCATATTGCCTTACATAAGCCATTATCAAAGGGTGGCGTGCATTCCTGTTAGATATCAAATAAACCTACCAGTGGGTAGACAAACTCCAAAGAGGCAACGATCAGCTAACTTATTGTTATGTACTTTAAACACAGTTTTCTCTTAACTTCCCTTGCTTTCGTTATATCCTGTGAATGTGAAATTCACAATGCTCTCTTTCCCCCTTAGGCATCCATAAAATTTCAGTTTCCTTGCCGTTGTTATGCTCTGTAAGACGTCTCATTATTCATTTATTTTTGTGGTTTTTACTCTATTGTCAAGTATATAAAGCCATGAACGATATTATATACAGGGTGTTCATAAAGTTCGTGTGCACTTTAAAAAAAATATAACTTTATTTGTATTTGCGATAGAAATAATCTGTAAAAAATGTTATAAAGTTTAATGTACCTAGTTTTAAGTATAGCTAAAATAACTAATGTGATTTCAGGCATTACTGTAAATCAGTTGGCAAATGTTTTCCGTGAGCTGCAAAATCGTAATACCCTTTGTATTGCTAATGATGGGGGACATATGGAAACTTAAATAAAATTTCAATAAAACCTTAAAAAATATAGATTTACTTCTTTCTAATCCTTTTTACAAATTATTTCTATCGCAAATACAAAGTTATAATTTTTTAAAATGCACACGAACTTTATGGACATCCTGTTTTACATAGCGGCTCAGCATCTTTTATAATTGTTCCTTACACATTTTCGTATCACTTAATACTTCGTTTAGTATCTGGAAGACAACTTCCTCTGTTTCCCTAACTGTTCACTTTAAAGATATTTCATTCTGATTGGAGGTATAACTTTTCTTTCTCTTCCTACATTAGACTTTCTCGTTTCTGACACCTTCGTACATTTTAGTGTACCTATATTTCATAGACTACGCAAAGGCCTTCGACAAAGTACGTCACAAGGATCTAATGGAATTGTTCAGCAAGTTTGATATATTCAAGAAAGATAGCAGAATAATCAAGAATCTATACTGGCAGCAAACAGCATGTATGCGCATAGGGAACGAGTTCAGCGAATATACAAAAATAGAAAGGGGCGTAAGGCAAGGATGCGTCTTCTCACCCGACCTGTTCAACCTATACAGCAAGGCACTCATGAGAGAATTGGAAACCCTACCCTGATTTAGCATTGGCTATCACAATGTTAACATAAAATACGCAGATCACTCTGTACTGATAGCAGACACTGAAATTACAAAATCTCCTACAGAAGGTAGCAACGGAGAGTGAGAAGAAAGGACTAAGCATAAACTACAAGAAGACAGAATGCATGGTCGTCAGTAGGAGGAAGAGCCTGAAATGCTATCTGAAGGTCGGAATCAAGCAGACGCGGAAGTTTGAATACCTGGGAAGTGTCTTGACAGAGGGCGGTAAATGCGACACAGAGATCCGTAGGCGTATTGGGATGTCCAAGGAAGCATTCCAAAAGTTGGGCAGAATACTGCGAGATAGGAGGATATCTTTTGTAACAAAGAAAAAAATACTGAACTGTTACGTAACCTCTGTCCTGCTTTATGGCGGCGAATGTTCGACGATTTCCACAAAGATGAAGAAAAGACTCGCGGCGACAGAGTTGTAGTTCTATAGAAGGATTCTAAAGATATCATGGACCGAGCGTGTGAGCAACGATGAGATCTTAGAAGGAGGGCCTTCTGATAAACAAGGAGGTTGCAAACAAGGGGAGGCTTATACTTAATGTCAAGAAGAGGCAGCTGAAGTTTCTGGGACACGTAATGAGGAAGGAGAGCCTGGAGAATCTGATACTAACATGTCGAATAGAGAGAAAGTGAGGCAAGGGAAAACAACGCTTGAAATACTTGGCGGATTTAAGCAAGTGGATGATAGAACGTGATCAGGCGGATGAAACAGAGGAAAGGAACTTGTCGAGAGCTGCAAGGGATAGAGGGACGTGGAGAGCCATGATCGCCTACGTCCTGAAAGGACATGGCACATAAAAAAGAATAAGTCACTTCGAGTCATCTTCGAGGAAATTGTCCAGCTTTCTTTGCCAAATAAGGGATTAGATATTAAATAGCAGTTCGGAAAATGTTCTGTTTCTAACAAAATTTTCTTTTCTTTATATTTTAATTGATTTATGGAAGCCATCTTTCTCTGTTTCTTCTTCAGATTTCAACTTTGTCTTTTTTTATTGTAAATATAACCTTTGTTGTTACTGTTTTCTCTTAACTCATTCCTGTTTAAATATTGTCCCTTTTGTTCCCTTCCTTCGTTCGTATAACCACCTCTCCGTGGCTTCAAATCAATTCTTTATCTGTGAGGAAATTTTCTAATGTTTCTTGTTATATAGGAGATTAGGTATTACATAGCAGTTCAGTTAAATAATGAGATCCGTCTGATTCAATCAATAGGATATATGACACGCAAATTAAGACCAGTAATTACGCTTCGATCTGTGTAGGGATGATATGTGATAGAATTTCGGAGTAGTTTGAGGAGAACGTGGTCTTTTCTTTATTCACTTATAATTGGTTCATCTATAAGTCTGCGGTATCCGGTCGTGGAGAGGGCATCATGACTATCAGGGCACTGAGATCAGGAATTAATTATATCCGTGTTTCAGTGTTAAAAGATAACTTCCATACAAATTAAATGGCCTCCAAGCTTTTTAAATTTTTTTTTTTCAATTATCAAATGACAGTCGGATTTGTGATGTCAACTTTTGCGAAAAGCGATTTAATGCGGATAGTGGAAGATGATAATGGTAGTGGCGGGGGCTATCGTTTGTCTTTTGGTGTTTAGCGCGAAATTGACCACAACAGAAGAAAATTAATCTGTTGAGATCTGTGAAATGAAACTGAAAGAAAATGCTAAGAAGGAAAAATGAATTTAAAATCATGCAAGGCAATGAAGAATTGAACAAAATAATAAAAAATTCAAAAATTTTAAAAACACACTTGTCCACCCGAAATCCTTATCTTCTTATGAAAGGGTGTCAAAAATTTCACATAACATGCCAGTTTTACACACATTTCTTGCTTACGGTAAATTCAAGTCCAAACACTGCTTCCCGTATGATCATCGAAGTTAAGCAACGTCGAAGCTTGTCAGTACCTAGATGAGTGACCGCTTAGAAATACAGCTGCTGTAAGCTTGGATGTGCAGGTGGTGTAATGGATAATGGCTCGAATTTGTTAATCAGATTGCCGTGTTCCAATACAAGTTGTGTTCTTTATAAGCACTAACGCAAATATAACATGTCAGCTTTTCATAATTTTCTAGTTTACAGCCAATTCAAGCTGAAGCACCACTTACCGTACGATTACGGAAGTAAAGCAACGTCGACCCTGGCCAGTATTTAGATGGGAGACCATTTGGGCATACCAGCTGCTGTAATCTTGCATGTAATGGATAATGGCTCGGATTTGTTAATCGGATAGACGGATTCGTTATATTCACACGCAAATACTCTTGGGAAAAGGTATGAATCCAGCTCTTCTTTCCCAGATATGGGTTAATTAATAAGACTTGTATCACTACGACCATTATTATTCTCCCCACAAATTCTTACAATATGGCTACACAGGCATGTCTTTTAGGTTCTTTACATTCTCTGGAATATAACTCTATAGAAACTACCGTGACCACAAAGTGAGGGATAAATTTACATATTGATTGTAATACAGAATTGATCCCCCACTTTATACCCGCATTACAATCTCTTGTTTGTTTATCAAATTCTGATTAGGTATGAACCTATCTCTTTTCGCTGTAACTATGGGTCACTTAGTAAGACTTGTATCACTAAATTCTTATTATCTCCTATAAAAGAGAATTCTTTCAATTTAAAAATATTTTCCGGCTTTAAATAACCTGCAAAGATTGATAAGCCGTAGAAAACGAATCAGTCAATCATATTTTTTTCTTTCTTTTCAGAATGAAATTAGTATAGTGAATTATCCAAGGAAATTTCCACACATGTTAAATGAAACAAAATCTTAAAATGTTCTTGTGGATTTACAGAAAACCTATCTCTATTTTTATGGCAAATGTTCGGACGAGTAACATTTCTTAGTTTCGATCTTTGCAGCTAAGATTCGGTATGCCAAGCACACTAGGACGAATAATCCTAATTCACTTCAGAATCCGGTAATAACAAGGATGTTTCATTTAAACAGCTTCACAACAACAGCTAGTTTGTGGAAGAGAAGATATTTCGATCCTCACTGTGTCTCGATATAGATGTCGTTATTAGGATTTTTTGTTCTCCATATATAATTCTATATTAAGATTGTTCTAATTCCGGAGGTTGATTATTCTAATTCCATGTGCCGTGCCTTTTTTGGTGTGCGTGTGTGGGGGGGGTCTCAGATTCGGTTAATTCCCTTTAGTTAATCAACTTTCCAAGTTTGTGTCCCGTCTGCTGTGGCCAGGTACTGAACACACAGCTCTTTGCGTCGAGTCAGTTTTTGGGTTACTCGACGAACGCTTTTTATTCATGCGTCATTGGGGACATTAGTAAGTGAATTTCGGGGTCTTATATACCTAATGTCTCAGTTATAGTTTTTTTTTTTGTTTTTTTTTTTACCAGAGCTCGTATTACAATTTTTGTTATTTTTGTTTTTCTCTAGCTGCATTTCAGATTCCCATATTGTATACATGTCTATGCTCGGCCATCTTGGGATATTTTTGTGGCCTAGATAATGTAAAGTATTACAATAACTCGTCTCAGAAATATAAACAAATATTCAAGAAATGTCGATAAAAACCTAATAATCTTTATGTAATAATAAATTAATAATAATTTAGTTTTTGAATGTGGTGTCCGTAAAAATATAAATATCCAATCAAAAGATATCTGATAGGTTCATTTTACGTCGTTCTGTGAAATCAGGCAGGTGATAACGATCAATGAGGAAGAATTGATTTTATTCAAAATTCTAAATTAGATATAAGGATAACCTTAATAGTATAATTGTTTTAGACATTTCATCCCAAGTAAGGCAATAAAGACACTAAGATGCAAGAGGTTACTGAGTGTGAGGGAATATGAGAAAAATAAAACATAGTTAAGGAGCAAACGATAAAAGATCAGGAATAAGGCCAAGGTAGAAGGGAATGATTGAAATTCTATTTAAATTTTTGAAGATCAAAATCGATCGGGAAGCAAGAAGACGGAAAAGAGTTCCACAAGGGGGATGTACGAGAGAAAAAATCATTAGCTTAGAACTTCCGGGTATATCTAGACATTTCACCAGTAAGATGATGAGACTTACCTGCCAATTTAGTACTGCACTTAAATTCATCAAGTCCAGAAACAATAGAGGAAATAATATATATTTTATATACAAATGTAGTTCCAAGCAGCAGAGTGACAAAAACGCGTCCATCGGGTGGCGAGATTTCAACTGATCTGTAAAAAAATGAACAATCCTACTGAATCTGGCTATATTTCTGAGATGAGGTATTATGTACATTATGTACATTATTCGGGCAATTGTCCTCATCTTTTTCGCCATATTTATTACAACGTTTCGGCCGTTGTACGCTCCGATCTTCTTCATTTCACTCACTGGGTTAGGCTGTTCTAGTTCCACGTGCCATGTCTAATGGATGTCAGTTATCAGTTATCTCCTGTTAATTCCCCTAAGTTTTCCACCGCCTTAACCAGGTATTGAACTCACACTTTTTTGGTCCTGTCATTGGATCAAACTAACGCCTATATCCACTGTGCCATGCATCCTTGGGGACACCTGAAGAAGTCCGGAGCGTACAACGGCCGAAACTTTGTAATAAATATGGCGACAAAGATGAGGACAATAGTCCGAATAATGTACGTAGTAATCCTACAGGAAATGACCACAGAAGAATGTAATATTTATTTTGCAAATACAAAAATATGTCACACGGCCAAAAGTCGAATGTTGATCTATCTGTCTTATCTTAAACTTAGCTAGCCACTGACTCAAATATATCAGAGTAATTCCTTATACCAAATAAGATATTCTTATATACTATTCTTACTACAGTCACCATAATACCTTTCGGTCTCTATGAAGTCCTAATTCCCATATGTACAATTTGTTTGTGGTGGTGAGAAATAAAAATAACAACTTTTAAAAATGAAAATACGATGAATATTTTCAATGATTACAATTTTATATACAAAAAAACAAAAAACAAAATAGTGTTAGTAATAAAAAAAGCAGACAAATGTGTTAACTGGACGAAATTAAAGCAGGACTAGATACCATACAGAAAAATTCATCAGAACAATTACCATAAAAGTATTTATAGAAAAGGCACAGTAAAGCAACCTTATATCGTTGTTAATGTTAATGAATACGTCATGCCAGGTAAGGACCTGTAATATTGTAGATTCTTCTTTGGATTTTATGAAAAATCTCTAAATATATATTAGTAGCACGAGACCGACATGCCAGCAGTATTTAATACATGGATGAATGGTAGACTTATCAATCTACAGAATAGATTCTGGCGAGAAAATTGTCTAGCCAGAAATAGTGAACCAACAATTGATTCAATATAAAATTTTCCAGTTCATATCAGCGGAAGACGTTTCCAGAGAAAGCGCAATGAGTAACTCTCCTAGAAATGTCGTGGAGAATGAGCAAAATTTTGATTTTGCGTAGAAACCATAATTGAGTAAAAGATGCGTGTTAATGATGGCTTTCTGGAAGAATTGAAATAAATGCACAGTTATTTTGCTATTTAGAAAGAACCAACGTAACCCCCAGAAGAAATGATACAAAGACGAATTAATTTCGACATAAACAATATGCGATCGCAGGAGATACATAAAATTTGATCTGAGCATGAAATTATCCATAATGATATTCATATGCATATAATCAAAATACTGATAAATGGGCCCATCTAGAAAGGTTTTCAAAAGAAAAATCACAGCAAGAACTCATCATTAGAAATAAATTTGTTAATATTTATTCAGAAAATAATATCAATATATATTTGTTGCCATAATTGTAATCTAAATAAATAAACAACAAATTCTGCCTATCCATCGTGTGTCTAAAATCACTCTAACTTGGTCCACACTTGCAATACAAAGACATATACATTTTTAGAATCAGGATGATCACAGGGTTTATCTGGTACTTGGTCATCCAGGATTACAATTTGTGTTCGGATGAGAAGGGAACATTTAAAAATTCAAATTTTAAAATAATTAAAAAAACGAATGATTTGTAAATTCTTCCATTTATAATGAGTTTAAAGTAACACAAAACCTACGTGAATTTTAAAATCTTTGTTTTAAATTCAGTTTAAACTATCCCCAAAACATTGTGATTTTGGGAAATCAATTTTATTTTTTCAAAATGCCAAGGAATCAGAGGTAAAGCTAGGGGTTTCACAACGTGAGGTTTTGCAGTTCTGCAGAGTTTGTTATGTGAAGAACTCAACACAATTAAAGTTTTGCGGAGTTTGCGATTTGAAGAACTAAATTTTCGGGCTGATTTTGGATTTTCAGCCCAAATCAGAGTTTCAGCCGAAATCGGAAATTTGGACCAATTAGGTATTTCGGCCGGAATTGGGATTATATCCCAAACCAGAGTTAAGGTGCGGTTTTGAAGTTCCATGGAGGGAACTGAGGAAATAATTTCCTCAAAATTATCCTTGCTGATTTCTAAGCTGGACCCTTGATCCCTTTAGTTATGATCCGGAGTCCCAAATGACTCCACGCAGGAGTTATGTTAAAAGTTCACACTGATTGCGGATTTAAAACTAGTAATAAATACAATGTATCTGTTTTTTATTCTTTAAACCTGAAATTGAATAATTGCTTTCATGTTGAGCTGCTGTCTTTGAAAATGAAAGTTAACAAATCTTGTTATTTCTGAAAAAAAAAAATCATATAATTTCAATTTGACCAATTCTCGTTCAAATGATCTCAAATTTTAACAGTATGTGTAGAAAGAAGTCAAACTTCTACATTTAATTTTTTTTAAAGTTTTTCTGTTTTCAGATGCAGAAATATTAATCACTGAAAGAGAAGCCGTTTTGTGTGCGAGGATATGCCCGAACACAATCGACTAAGACTGTGCAGCGTACATTTTTGAGAGAATTCACAAAATGGCACCAACTGCAATGCACGAAAAGTTCAAAAAGGGAAGGCTGTATGAGCAGGACAGAAGAATTTGGACGAACATCAACATCGGAAGAAATGTTTCTAGAAAATCTGAAAACCCAGATTTCTCCAACGGCAGTTTGGCGTACGACAAGAAAACGCTTGGGAATGTCACCATAAAAACTACATTTAGTTCAGTCCTTAAAGATAGGTGTCAAGCAAAAGCGTAAGCAATTCTGGGGTCGATATGCAAGGGAAACTTGGTGAGGACATGCCTATAAGAATTCAAGCAGAGAACCACTGTCGAGCTAGATCCCTAAGACACGTTGCAGCATGTTTAGCAGGAGCTGCAATTTCTAATTGACGTGTACTATGCCACACGTTGTGCGCCGATTGAAAACATATTAAATCGTTCATGAAATCAACATACCATTGAATTTCTTCAGATTTTGAGGAATAAGTATTATCTTAAATAAGCCCGTATAGTTGCATTTGCCTAGACTAAGAAGTTACTCGTGTATTTACATCTCCAATGGTATCGATCTTTTTTAAACACTTTGTACTTTTTGGTAGGAAAAATCATTTATCTCCGAACACTAATATAAGTAACTACAGAAGAGAAGAGATGAACTTTGCGAACTGAAATTCTGCTGAAAAACCTGATAAGAATCGCGAAACTATTATAGTTTCCTTGCGTCATTTGCTGACCCTGTTCAATAATCGATGTTTGAACATAAGCAAATCCAAAGATTAGGGCGTTCTTATTTGCATTATGAATAAAGTGTGTATTCATTGGGATTATCTATAATCTTACCACAATAGCGAAATTGTTTCATATGGAAGATAATCCTAAAACTTTCCCCTTTATATGCATTCGGTGTATTGACAATTGCAATATAAATCACTAGTTTGTGAATAATCCTGCCGTTACATTCTTGAGGAATATCTTAAATGGAAGTCAAACACAGGAGTTTCTTTATTATTTTTTCTAAATTCTTTTAAAGGTAGGTCTGTGTCATTCTTTATTTGATCATTTGAGTTTTTGTTTACTTTTCTTTCTTTCTAATTTATGTTCTCTTTAGTATTTGAGTGTTTAAATTTTAGCTTAAATTTCAAGTTTGAATCGTTCATCATTTTTATTACAATTAATCTCGATATTTAATTGGCAACGTGTATTTTTGTTTTGTTTTTATGATTTTTAATCTTTGTTCTACTTCCCTACCTCCCCTGCTGATATACGAACTCACGAACAGAGCATTCATATACGCTTTCCAAAGAGGCGATCTTAGTACTTATTTCAAATTAAAACCTTATAGCTATCACGCCCAAACTTAAACGTTCCCCTGCCCCATTGGTTACTCAATTCCGATGAACTCTCCTGAAGAAACTGTCAACTCCTGACCTGCGTCTGTGACAGGAGTAATTATATTTTATTCTTAAACTTTTTTTTAAAACTTTCTTTCTCTCGCAAGAAGAATAATTATCCTCACACTGTATGCCATCAGCCAAACGTCTACGCTCTGGATATTAACTCAAATGGGGGTAAGGGATACACGTGCAGCCCTGAGCAGACTTTGTCACCCCTCCTTCTCCTAATGGGTCTTTTAGTCCTCATCTATATGAGTGAGATTGACTTGTTTCAGATCTGTACGACGATTCTAGCCCAAGGTGGAGTTCTGTTGCTCTGACCTCTGGGCGGATAAGACGCATTCACTTGGAGTATCGCACCTGAACCTCTCCTGTGTTATTTTCCCCCTCCTTAAGGGTGCTGGAGTTGAATGCTTTTCGGTTTTAGCGTTATCCGCCTGATAGTCAGGGGTCCGAACCTTCGAGTATCTTCGAAGGGGGCTATACTGTCAGCAGGGGCATAATAGCGGGTCTATTGTACTACCATTTTCTGTCTGTTTTCTGGATCGTATAGTAGTCTGAGGCGGAGCGTCTCGATGCCATAACGATGGGCACTGTTACGACAGTATCTCCTGGCGTGTCAACCCAGGTTATTTATGCTTGTCTTTTCATTGCCACCTAATCATCTACTAATCATCCACCCATCCGCCCAAAACATGAAAGAAATCAAATTGAAAACGAACAAAAATAGCAAGTCAGTCAGTGTATCCGTGATACACTCATAGACGATCATGTATCTTTTGATACATGACTGACGAGGCAGTTATTTTCCAGCAGGGGGTTGCCATTTCTTCCTGCGCTCGTTGCCATAAAAGGCTATAGAACCCGGTACGTCATGCTATTCACCCATAGTTTCGCGGAGAAGACGAGGATTCATAAAATTCCCAAGGGTATTGGCACGTAAGTGGATACCAGTCAGTTATGTGTCATGAGTGATACACGATTAGACGATCATGTATCTTTCGATACATGACTGATGATGCAGATTTTTTTCCTGCGGTAGGTTGCCACTTCCTTCTGTGTTAGACTCGTTGCCATCCAAGGCTATAGAACCCGGTCCGTGATGCTATTTACCTATATAGGATTCATAACTTTCCCAAGGGTACTAGCACGTAAGTGAATGTACTGGATTCGACTCGAATTCGAACTCGCCTCTCCGATTCCTCAATCTGAGCCGCTATCCCTTACTTTACCATGTCTTTTATAGTAAATAGGTAAATAGTAAACTAGACCTAAAATGTAGTTATTTCACCCCTTACGCCAATGTAAGAAGTGTACTTTCCAACATACCAGAAATGGAACTCCATCTTCTTCACTATCAACCTGGCCTCATCTTCCTGTCTGAAACGGGTATCACTGCCTCAATACCATTGCAGGAGTTCTCAATCCCGGTCAACTCATCCATTGACCACCTAAACTGCCACGGTCAGAGGATCGGTGCCTACGCCAAACACGTGTTTCCTTGTGACAGGGACACAAAAAATGAGGACTCTGATTTCTCGTATAATTGTTTTCGCGTGGAACTTATCCATAGTACCACATAAGTCTTTGCCTTGTATCGCCCTCTGGATAAATGGTCGGTAATCTTCGATTGAATATCAAAGAGGATTGACAATATCTTCAACGAATATCCTTCTGCCAACATTCACTTATGCGGTGACTTCAATGTTCACTACAAAAAATGGCTAGAATTTGTTAGAAAGTTCTAACAAAACCGACGAGGAAGGCAAATATTACAGAGACTTCTCCATTGCATAATAATTAACTCAGATCATTGAAGAACCCACCCGCGTCCAGGATATGACGGGTCAGCAGGCAAATCTGCTCGAAATTTTTCTAACATCCTGTCACAACAGATTCACAGCAAAATTTCTAGTCCCTATTGTCACATCAAATAATGCCCTAGTCAGTGTCCAGATTGACTCGCAACCAATGACATCGCCTGATTTACCGTTCCATAGAACGGTTTTTCACTATGCTGAGACAGACTGGGAATATATGAGGGAAGCTCCCGTCCCAACCTTATTCAAACATGCTGCCCCCAAAAGTGCTGCTCTAATCTCCGAATGTTTCCTTTCTGGAATGGAGTGAGTTTTATCCCCACCTCCCCAAAAAGTCAAACAAATACCAAACAGTCAGCCCTGGTTCACCTTTGAATGCGCTGTACCCATAGCTTACAGGAACCACTACTCCAAAATCTATCGCAAGGAGCGGTGTAGTCTGGCCCTTACTACATTCGTAAGAGAGTCCTGGAAAGCGCAACTTACAGCGACGCGCGATCTGTTCAGGCTAAGGTGTAAAATAAACAAATTGGATCTCGCGAATTCTGGAAGATCACCAACCAAATTATGAGCAGAGGCAAAACCGGTTGTGCCCACTATTATAAATGACCTTGAGGTCATATCCTCTTCGATAGACAAGGGGAAGCTTTTCGCCTCGATCTTTCCCTCAAAGGCAACGTTAGGTGGCAACACCCTCCCCAAAATTACCATACTGCTCGACGCACCAAAGTTTGTAGCTATCCAGGTGCTCGACGAACTTCTTGTTGATTAAGACCTCAAAATGCTTACTGATGATACTGTGGAGACAAATGGGTCTATACTGGAAAGAAAAGACTATCGGCTTCATGCGTTCTTGAAGATCGGACAAAGGCTTGACACCTTTTTTTTTTAATAAGCATTTCACCCCAAGCAAGGCTGGAAACCACTAAGACGCAAGGGGTTACATAGGATTTGGAGCGAGAGCAGAGAGGAGTGATAGAAGAAATCATGAAGAGAAGGATAGTGGATAAATCAAAGCAACTGGAGATGTCTATTGACATTACATTTGAATAGTTGGAGATTATAGCTATCAGGGAAACAGGAAAAGGGAAGGGAGTTCCACAGGCGAGATGTGCGCGATATGAAGCCATTCGAGTAGAAGAGACCGCTACATTTAACATTTTCAGCAGTGAAAGGGTGAGAGCGGGATTCCAGACTCGTAGGACGCTTGAATTCATGAAGCCTAGGAACCAGCGAGATCAGCTCATCGGAGCAATTACTATGGAAGTATTTGTAAAAAAGACAGAGAGAGACGACGGAACCTCTGTGAGAGAGCGACTACAGACGAGATGCCAGATCAGGGCCAATTGCATTGCATATCCGTCTCTGGATTTTATCAAGAACCCCGAGGCAAACAGAAGGGGCTCCAGACCATATATGGCAGCAATACTCCATGCAAGGGCGAATGGTCGATTTGTAGATTTGAAGGATCGATTCCGGGGAGAAAAATTTCCTGGCGCGGCACAGGGAGCCAACTTTTCTTGTGGTGTACGAAGCAATTGACTCAATGTATTTGTTCCATCTTAGGTCAGCAGACAATGTGATACAGAGAGGTGCTCTCTAATGAGCGCCAGACAATCTAACAGCAGGGTGCAGGGAAAGATCTCTGTGGTGATTAATAGAGAGCTGTTTTGTTTTTGAGGCGTTAAAGTTAACCAGCCAATTGCTGCCCAGTTCATAACCGATTGGGGGTCCATTTCACGACGCACGGCCAGGTTAGTCTTGCCAGCGACACTAAATTTGTTTTTCAGGCAGGAGTAAACTGTATTGTCGTCCGAGTAGATGCCTACTTTGGAACCTATGACGTCAGGAAGCTC
The DNA here is from genome assembly GCA_903632075.3 of Acanthosepion pharaonis. Lineage (NCBI taxonomy): Eukaryota > Metazoa > Mollusca > Cephalopoda > Sepiida > Sepiidae > Acanthosepion > Acanthosepion pharaonis. Next base: position 2,084,766 of record CAHIKZ030000333.1, on the reverse strand, counting down.
GTTGATTCAGATAAGGAACAGAATAGGGCCTAGGATGGAGTTTGGGGGAACGCCTGCGTTCGTGGGTTAGGAGCTGGAGGAGAATCCGTTGAGAACGACCTTCAATACACTGTTTGACAGGAATGATTGTATTAAATCAAATAATCGACCTGTAATACCATAACCCTGGAGTCTGCCAAGAAGGCCGGCATGCCAAACCTTATCAAACGCTTTGGAGATGTCTAGAGCGACGGCACGACCTTTTCTGATATTTCGTAGAGCTTGGTAGACAATTTCAGTGATGGTCGTAAGCACATCAGCTGTAGATCGGGCAAAACGGAAACCATATTTGCTTGTCTAAGAGCAGAACGTCGGATGTAAGGTGGTTAGCCACTTCGGCGTTGATTAAAGCTTGGAAGATATTGCCGAAGAGGGGTAGAAGACTGATAGGACAGTAATTAGAAGGGTGACCTTCCACATGCCTGGGAAAGATTGTCTTTGTCTTTTCACCATCCTCGCCAGAACCTGTTCTGCTATTCATTTACACCTGTTTGTTAGGTTATTTCTTGTTTCCATCTATCCGTTTTGCTTTTAATATATTCTATGAGCGCCAAATTCTCCATGTCCTAAGTAATAACTTAGAGTAGAAGTAGAAGTATCCTTTTTCCTTGGATTTTCCTAGTTATTCGCAAAAAAAAATGTGATAGCTCTATCTAGACTCTGAAAGTTTCAAGATTTCTAGAAAAAAAACTTTTCACAAATGGTTCGAATAAAATTCCTGTGGATATTATTAAGAACTTTAGTCGCGAGGTATCCCAAACCATGGCATTGTTTTTAATCATTAACTGAAGGAGAATCTATGAAACATGCCAAGTATTTACCCCATTTACAAAAATGCTGGTGAGCCCTTATCTCCGTCGTAATATCCCCCGAGTCCTAATTGCTTGAAGCTATAATTAAGAAAACGTTTGTCGATCACCTCTAGAGAAACAACACTTCTGAGCGACGGACAGTAAATATTTTGTGTCTGTGGGTCTACTGATGATGTCTGAACTCTTGTTTGGCGTAAAATCAGGGAAGCGCTTTATATAGAACGAACGGAATTTGGTAGGCTTTCGCGTGTGTTTAAATGGGTACTAATTGAGCTATGTTCCGCAAAATACTAGTAGAAAATACACATGTAAAAAGAAAATGCCAAAATAATGGAAGCATTAATAATAAAAAAGGAAAAGGCAACAAACAAAAATATAAACTATGAACACGGCCAAAACGTGCTGACGGTGTTTAGAACATAGCGAAATCATCCCAATAACGATAGATGCACATGTATAAAAAATGTACATTTTCAGTAAAAAATGTAAATGATTGTTAATAGAATAGCCGAAAGCCTTGGGGTATATAGAACATTTCAATATTTTTTTACACATTTTATATTCAGAAATGAAAAAAAATGGAGGAATGGGTGAAAATTGAATAAAAATCTTAACCGTAATGTCAAATATAATAATAAGATATTTATATGTAAAGTAGTGGTTTTATGTATAGAGAGATGGTGTCTTAAACATGGACATAATTTTTCACTTTCTCGTCTGTTTGATTAAAGTCTTAAACTTTGAAAGCGAATACACATTAATCCTGTAATTAAATCATAACTTCGTTGTCATTTAATGCATTAGCACCTTTTTAGGACATTATATACACACACACACACACACACACACACATATATATATATATATAGGTATATATTGAGAGAGATAAAAAATGTAGATAGAAGTATATATATATATATATTACACACACGCGCACACACATACGTGTATATATATATATATATATATATATATATATATATATATATATAAAGGAAAGGTTGGACATTATATTCTAACCCGTGATCGCTCTAAAACAACACGGGAAAAATTATTAAAGCCAATGTCATTTAAAACACCAACATAGGGTAAAAAGAAAATAGGCTAAGGACCATCACCCGCGCCACCGTAGGTGGGATGACCTACTAACTGATGTACTGCAGCGACGGCAACCGTAGCAAAAAAAAAAAAACATTCACCAATAAACCAATATGGCTTGTACGGTGATGGGTGACATAATATGTCTTTTATTTTGTCAACTCTTTTTTTTTTAAGTATTCTTTTATCATTGCTCAAACTTAGCATCGCTACTTTTGCTTCCAATCAACATCTATCTCACATCTATCCCTCAAGTTTTTTTTCACATGTTTTCTTTGCCTATGCTCATTTTTTACCTGTGTAAGTTTGGTTATATTAACCCCACCCCTCCATTATTTCATTTCTATTTAAGTCGGGTGAAGATCTTGTGATGCTCGAGTCACGACTCGAGCCATCTATCCGTATAATTTTACGTTTGTAAGAGGTTTTTGCTCGGTTTAAGCAATCTAGGCTTCGAGTACTTTCCTGCTTAGGTAGATTTGCTTTCTGGCCTTTTTTCTCTTCCATTTTTCACTTTTGTCGTTTTTTTTTCGAGACTATTTTTGAATAAGAGTAGCTTTTGGCAAGATGTCTGCTGATTCCACGAACGATTTTTGTTTTTCATTAATATATATATATATATATATATATATATATATATATATATATATATATATGTGTGTGTGTGTGTGTGTATGTGTTTGTATCTGTGTAAGCAAAAATATGCGTATTGGCAAGGGCGCTTAAAAGTTCTCGTTTAGAAATATTTACCAAATATATGCAAAATGACAAATTTTCTGCGATATATGACTTCTTGGTCAAGAATGTTCAGTTACACAATGTCCATGAAAAATATTTGCACTATATACATTTATATATATATATATATATATATATATATATATATATATATATATATATATACACATACACATATATATATATATATATATATATATATATATATATATATATATACACAAATACACACACTTACAGACATATATATATATATATATATATATATATACAAACACACACATATATATATATATATATATATATATATATATATATAGGGGAGGCTAGATATTTAAACTCTCTGCAGACTCTCTATATGCTGTGTATTGGTGCTTACTAAATAATAGACGCCGATCTACTTTTTCTTTCAAACAGAATATCGACTTCCTGTGATTAATTTGTCGGAACAAATTCAATTTTCCACCTGGATTATAACATTTTGTTATCAATGCCCCGTGGTGCATATTCAGACAGTAAATGTAAATAAAGTTTACAGTGTATGAGTGTGCAATGAAAAGTTAGTTGCCAAAATTTTCACGTATCTCTGGTCACAGCACATCTATTCACGTTTGGTTTCAAAATTTGCATAATCCACTTTATTTTAGAAATGGGAAAAAAAGTTCGGCAAAAAAAAAATATAAATTGATGGAAAAATCAGTAAACACATCCGGTCTCTGTTGGTCATCATTGATCTCTTTTTATATTGAATCTTGTCAACTAGATTTCAAGCAAATCATGCTAATAAGGTTCTTTTGAACGGAGACTGAGTGCGGCTTTTTATAAATGGTCACATACTTCTGAAATGTTCGTCATATACTGGTTTGTACGTTATTTTTCCTTCAATTTATCATCCTGCATTTCATTCTATTTTCACGGTATATAACTTTCCGATGTAATTATTGTTTGGTTGATTTTGTTTAGCGCCATATCAACACCTCTATAGGTTATTTAATGCCGAAATGTAAATGTTTTTATGCAATTAATTTTTTTATATAATAATGATCATATTGATAAAAGTCTTACAAATTAACCCATAGCTCGCGGGACAAGTCTTGCTAATTAAAGTCTTCCTAGCGAGAAGAAGTGTAATTGCGTATAAGTGAATATACCGAACTGAAATGAAATTGGAACTCGGCTCTCGGATTAACAATTCCGAGCCATTATCTATTACACCGATCACGGATCTAGGTAAATTGCACAAAATCAATTGCTCGAAAAATAATTTCTCGAACTATCAATTTTCTCGAAAGGCAGATTGCTCGAGGTAATTTCGAAGCTCGAAGCACCACGTAAAGTGCGCCGTCTCAGGACACATCAACGGAGCTTGATATAAAAGGAGCCAAAAACAACACTCACATTAGCAGTCCTGATTTTGTTCCTATATTTGTTTTCTATTTTTTTTTTAATTTTGGAAATCTCTCGGACATAACTTTTGTTGAGAGCGAAAATGGAAAGAAGTTATGTTTGGATGGATATCTATATATTAAGGACAAAACAGTGAACAATAAGATTTACTGGAAATGTGAAATGTGCCAAAAAAGGAAATGCCTAGACCTGCTATATAAATGTACTCGTTCTTTAATTTTAACAGTTCAGTTAACAACAATAAAGTTGTTTTATTTTATCTTATTGTAAATATTAGAAACAATGTAGCTTCATTTTTCTTAACTACAGGTTTCGAACAAACTGCCTTTCGAGGAATTGATAGTTGGAGAAATTATGTTTCGAGCAATTTACTGACGAGCAATTGACCGGATACGTACCGACCACACATCCAAACCAACAGCACTTGGTATTCTGAAACGGTCACCCATCTAGTTACTGACCAGGTTCGACGTTGTTTAACTTTGCTGATCGTATGTATTTGAAAATTTATTTTTGTAACAGATTTGACATGCATAATCTCGGTTATATCTATCTATCTATCTATCTATCTATCTATCTATCTATCTATCTATATATATATATATATATATATATATATATATATACTGATGTAGATGTCAACTTGAATCAACTCTGTTTTATTGTTATTCTTTTGTGCTATATCTTATTGATTTATAGCTGAAATATCAATGAAATTTTGACACGTCTCTACCACAAGGAAATCATCGATTTTCAGCCGTTCTTTCTAATGTTGATTTTATGGGTGTCTGGTGTTTCTCTCTTTCAAGGTTTTCATGTACTCTGGTTATTTTTCACTTTCTAAATTTCCAACTATGCTTTGTATATAATTCCATAACCCTAATCCTGCCGTTTGAAGTCAAGAATATACTGAGTGTATGCTTTGGTAGATCCCCTATTAACCTAATTGCGAAAATTCCCTAAACACATCCAACTATTTGCTTTAATGCATTGACTCTCATGTAATCCAAACGTATATTTGCATTTTTTTCTGTCATACAAACTCTCATCCAAATTAAATATTCGGCTACTGTTTCTACTGTGCTGCAAATCAATGGTATTTCTAACATTTCAGGGTCTCATGCAAATCTATGTCGAGCTATTTTGAGTCAGGTGCAAAAAAAAAGAAGATATTTCTATCTTCTTTACACTTGGGTACCAAATTATGTATCTAGCATATTTTGCTTACGTTTTCTGATTCTCGTACACACCAAATTGACACCCTTGTGTAATTTAATTGAAACAATCGTTTTATTTTTCTTCCTTTCATCATACGGTCAGTTTTGTGCCACTGGAATGACAGGGTGTAATCAATTTCTATTTTTTTCCACAGACTAGGCCATTAGCAGTGGTTTGCAGTAATATGAATTTATTTTCGGGATGTATGTTGAAATTTGTTTGCCCTTGAAAAATATTGCGTCATCTGTGATTGCATCAGATTTTCATCACGCCCATACACTATTGTCTCGACTGTCGATTTATATATCTTTTATGCGATATCGACACGTCTCTTGTGGCAGAGACGTTTCGACATAGCACAATCTCTTATGGCATGGAAGACATAATTTAATGTATTCTCTCCATCGCTACCAGATTCCCGAGCCGCCTAGGAATCGTATCAACAGATTACGGCCAATGTCTGCGATGAACGTTACACCAAAGAAGAGTACGAAAATTGTAATGCTGCACGAACAATCTGGCAAAACTTACAAAGAGATTGCTTACTGTACGACGAAAGAGAATATCGTGACGGCCATTATAGACGTGAAGTACTGTGACCCCAAAGTTAATGAGGAATGCTTCAATGGATTCCATGGCAAATGGCATCAAAGAGCTTCTAAAAAATAAAGGCGGACATAAGAAGTAGTAACAGGAGCACTGGGTCATGTTTCATTGGAAAAATAAGAAAAAAGAAAGTAAATAATAAAGGAATTATTCGTTTTGTTGCAATTAATTTGCACAAGGGTTTATATTTATTTTCTTTAAATTTTGTGCAAAGAAAAGCTACATCTACCTTTTCTGTACTCAATCCTCGATTCTCTATCAAACCAAACTTATATACGCATGTGCTAATCTGCATATCAGTTCTGTGTCAACCATTTTTAATTCTCTTGTATATAAAACTTATGTCGACCTTTATCAACGCATGCGAAAATCAAACATCTATGTTTTTATTTTTATTTTTGTGCAAGCCAGACATGATTTAAGTTTCCTGACACAATGTCCAAACCAAACCTATCTGACAATCATTTTCACAAGAAAATATCGCATTAAATAACCTGACAAATGCCGATGTGCCTTACACCAAACTGAACCTAATGTCAGCAACACGTAGATGCCTCGAAGATTGTCTTCAAAGGAGACGACAATTACAGAATCCGGTCTCAAAACTATGTCGGTGGTCGCCCCAACATTAAGCTTCTGAAATTGGGATATACGCACAAAAGAATCTGTCTATATTTCTGAGATGAAGAGATGAGGTATTATGTACATTATTTACATTATTCGGACTATTGTCCTCATCTTTGTCGCCATACTTATCACAACGTTTCGGCTGTTGTACGCTCCGACCTTCTTCAAGTGGTTGAAATGTCGAACTGAACCCTTTATTTCGCTCACTGGGGTAGACTGTTCTAGTTCCACGTGCTATGTTTGATGGATGTCAGTTATCAGTTATCTCCTGTTAATTTCCCTCTGAAAGTTCTCCACTGCCTTAACCGGGTATTGAACTCACACTCTTTGGGTCCTGTTACTAGATCTAACCAACGCCTTTATCCATGTGCCATGTGTCCATGTGTTCAGATTGACAATCCAACCACCTGAAGAAGGCCAGAACGTACAAGAGGCCGAAACGTTGTGATAAATATGGCGACAAAGATTAGGACAATAGTGTGAATAATGTAAATAATGTAATACGCTCAAAAGATTACGGTTATTTATATAAAAACTAACTTGACACAAAGAGAGAGAGTGAGAGAGAGTGACAGAGAGAGAGAAAGAGAGAGAGAGAGAGAAAGATAGGATGGAGAGTGAGAGGGAGAGGAAGAGAGAAGTATAGAGAGAGAGAGAGGGTGAGATAATGGATAGAGAGGGTGAGTCATAGAGAGAGAGGAGAGAGGGAGTGAGACAGGGAGAGGAAGGATAGGGAGAGAGTGGGATAGAGAGGTTGAGGAGGGAGTGATAGAGAGAGGGAGTGGTAAAGGGAGATGTAGAGAGTGAAGGATAGGTAAGAGGGAGGGAGGGAGAGAGAGGGGGAGTGATAGAGAGAGGGAGAGAAAGAGGGAGTGAGAGGGAGAGAGAGAGAGAGATTTAACGACGTGATATGACAAATTTTCGAGAACATCCCATGAGCTTGACCAATCATTAAGTTAAGAATGAAGATTCATCAGAATATTAAAATAGGAAAACCGGGTAATTTCCACGGCTAAACTAGTTTAATTTCATTTGTGTAGATTGTTCCCATTCCGCTCTTATTGTCTCCGGATTCCTTGTCATGTTCTTTTCTACAGAGTAAGCGAAACGTAACTCTCCATTTTAAAATGCTTATAATTTATTTATTAACTATAATTTTTGACAAGAAATGCATATGAGCGAAAGGCCTTTAGCAAAAATGTTTTAATTTAAAATTCGATATGGTCACCAGATTTCGCTATCAGCTTCTCGAGCCGCCTAGGAATCGGGAACTCTTATGATATGGAAGACATAACTTAAATATATTCACCCTTCAAGTTCATCCAAAGACTTGTTTTGGTATAGTCGACTTGCTCCTTTAACCAATCCCAAAGAAAAAAAATGTCATAGAGTATTAAGTCAGGATTCCTGGCTGGCCACTTATACATAAAATAGGGTGTTACTTTTCAATCAACCTGTAGTACGCTTTAATTATTGTTTGCCTTTATTTCAGTGAATCTAAACCTGTACTAACCTACACAGAGATTGATATCATAGTTACTATTAAACCAGGTTCATGAGCAATAAAAATAACTTTTCATCCCGGAATTTCAGAAGTGCAGGGTGCGATGGATAAGTTGTCGCCACGCGCATTGATTGTTTTTTAAAAATTTGTCGACTGCACAGTATAGTAGGGTCAGTTGGACACCATCTGTAAGAAAAAGAGCAACATGACGAAATTCTCTCCGCCAGAAATTTTTAAACAGCATGCTATACTGCTTGGCATTCGCACCGAAAACATTTCAGAGTGTTTGGGTGTCAATCTGAGGCGAGTGCAGAGGATACTGTATCTCCAAAAGATGCACCAAATATACAGTCAACACCATGGTGTTTGGAGTGATCACTATTGATAGCAACGTTATGACTCTTCTTCCCAGAGAGTCTTACAAGCAACACAGAATCCTACTTCGAATGACTTGAGGAAGTAGTGCTGCTCTGGGTCAAGAGGTTGGCTAACGGAAGACCCTATCTTTGGTAAAAAGAACGTGCACCATGCCACATAAGCAGGGGAACTCACGCAGGGTTGTCAGACAATCTATGCTCCCACATCACCACATCACATTTGGCTACCTAATTCCACAGACTGGAACCCACTTGATTATCATGTTTGTGGCGCAGATGAACCAGAAACTAACAAAACTTCTTGTAACACCAAAGATGAACTAAAGGCAAAGATTATGGCAGCATTCACCTACCTAGACAATGAACCCATCTAGAAGAGTTAAAGGAGATTCCGAAGTCTGGAGGCCGTGATTGAACTTATTGAATAAATCTACTCGTTACTATTCCAAGATATTTTTTTTAATATTTTAGTAAATATATCTGTTAAAAAGAGATGTCGGTGTTATTTTCACTTTTGCTTAATTGTGACGGCAGTCTGTAAATTAACACATTATTCTCAGCTTACTCAATACCTAAACAGACATATGGGTTTATAAGTTAATTAGTCTGTGTAGAAAGTGAGACTTGGTTTAATAAGAACATTACAAAAGGGTTAATTGCAATTGTATATTTTGTACACTTATATATTTTGATCGCTAAAATTGTCTGTGATATTCCATGCATTTTTTATTCAAAGCGGTACGTGTTATCTGGTGCAAATATTTGCTCATTAGGAAGCACGATTTTAACCTCTAGACGTTAATTAGTCTATGGCGACTTTTCATCAATTCCTAATAATGAAAAGGTTAAACAGCATTTTCAACTATTTACGAAATAATGAACATTACGTTTTGCCAAGATAGAAAATCACTTTACATCTCAAGAATCTATATTTCCCTATTAGTCGTCTACTTGACATAGTAGCATTTTTTGTTTAATATTCCCAGTCAACGTAAAAATATGTTTGTTCGGTTACTTTCACGTCCCGTTAAAACTGCATTTGGGTTTATTTGCCTAAATTAAAGAGGGACTTTTCAGACTTCTGCTAAATGTATCCAAGACATATTCAGATAACAAAAATAAATAAATAAAAAATTGAAACGATTTGAGATACTCACTGCTATTATATGGACTGTTTTGAGATTACCACCAAAAGCACATATATGTTCTTTTGGTACTTCTTTTAATTATCCTCCCCGCCCCAAGTAAGGCGATAAAGTTACTAAGCTTCAAAGGGTTAGTGAATGTGCAAGAATCTGAGAAAACATGACTAAGTGTATAGGTGGCCATTCGTATTCGAGGATATCCGTCTATTAGGGCGGCCTATTGCAGACACTTGCTAAGGCCCATTTGTCTTTATTCAACACCCAGAAAACCCACCTCTGGTTTATACTGCAACTATGCTGAGCAGACCTTAGTTACAGTTTGTGGGAAAGAGCGTGTTATCGAGCGTGATAAGCAATTTGAACAAGGCCTGGTTGAAAGTTGATTCGAGAGAGTAGACCACCCACGCTCACTTAGAAGGTTTATTAAGAGATCATGATATGAGAGATGGGGAGAAGGGAATTCCTTAAAATTAAGACCAAAAATACGAATGCACGAAGTTAATTCACCAGAAAAAAGAGTAGAGTCGGAGCGTAGAAGACAGAAACGAGGCGACAGAGATTTCGTCCCAGCCACCGGTCGTGAGACATCTCTCATGATTGACTGCAACATTGTGACAAACTTTACCAAGAACAGCAAAGCAGATTTTTGCCAGGTCGACCATAGTATGACTTTCGATTTAGATGCGGGCTGAGCTGATAATTTATTGGTTGCGAACTCGGATATAAACCAATTATTATGCGAAGGACTGATATAAAACAGTATTTACTTTGTGTTCAATTTATTCGAGTGTTATTTTTTCCTGTACGTCTTAGCCCTGTATCTGTCTCTATTTCTGAGATGAAGTATTATGTACCATATTTACATTATTCAGACTATTGTCCTTATCTTTGTCGCCATATTTACTACAACGTTTCGGCCCTATAGTATCTGTCTATATTTCTGAGATGAGGTATTATGTACACTACTTACATTATTCGGACTATTGTCCTTATCTTTGTCGCCATATTTACTACAACGTTTCGGCCCTCCAGTATCTGTCTATATTTCTGAGATGAGGTATTATGTACCCTATTTACATTATTCGGACTATTGTCCTTATCTTTGTCGCCATATTTATTACAACGTTTCGGCCTTCCAGTATCTGTCTATATTTCTGAGATGAGGTATTATGTACACTATTTACATTATTCGGACTATTGTCCTTATCTTTGTCTCCATATTTATTACAACGTTTCGGCTGTTGTATGCTCCGGCCTCTTCAAGTACACATGGCACAGTGGATAAAGGCGTTGATTAGATCCAGTGACAGGACTCAAAGACTGTGAGTTCAATACCCGGTTAAAGCTGTGGAGAACTTGGAGAGAGGAATTGAGAGGACATAACTGGTAACTGACATCCATTAAACACGGCACGTGGAACTAGAACAGTCTACTCCAGTGAGCGAAATAAAGGGTTCAATTCGACATTCCAACCACTTGAAGAAGGCTGGAGCGTACAACGGCCGAAACGTTGTTATAGCTATGGCGACAAAGATGAGGACAATAGTCCGAATAATGTAAATAATGTCTTCCTCCTGCTTGGACCTCCCCATCACGAAGATACCTGCGACAATTCGATCTTAGCTGTCTTATGATCAAACTTAAATCACAACGATAATGTTAGCGGTCACTTCAGCAACCAGCCGCGTTGTTGGAGTCTTGGACGACCGCTGACGGTATTTCACGATTAAGTTAAAGTCAGAAAATATTTTTAGATTGTAAGAAATGTTTTCAAGATAATACTGATTTAATGATAGCTGGGGGAATGTTTGATTCGTAACATTGTCAAGGGTATTTGCGCGTAAATGAATATAACGAACCCAACTGAAATTCGAACCCATTTCTTCGATTAACAATTGCGTGCCATTATCCATTACACCACCAATACATACAAGCTTACAGAACCTGATATTTGGAAGCGGTTAGATTTGGTGATCACACGGGAATATGGTCGTAAGCGCTGTTAAAATGTTATGATGTCCATAATGATACTTGCTCAAAACAAACTATGCTATATTGACGCTAAATACGTTGCTCTGAAGTATATTAGTTCCGTTACAGTTTTCTGTGTCTATATAGACTTATGAAAAAACATAACAGTACGTATTTTAGCTGATTGTTGTGAAAACCAATGAATGTTAATTCAGTTTTCGGAATTAAGATTTTATCACAAAGAACAAATATTACAAAATATTAAGATACAAAATGATATTCTCTAGACAGAAAATAGCTTTTGAATTTTTTAAGGAAAACATCAAATGGAATATAATTTAAACTACCTAGTTAAATCTATGTGTGCTTAATATACTGTCGAGTGAATTTGGTTTTTAATCAAAGTTCCCTGCAGTAATTACTAGAAGAATCTTTATCATTAAATATGAAAATTCTGAAAATCTAATGGTGCAATCTCTTAAAAACATTTTGCATAGTTTTATGTATAATATACACTAGTATCAAAATTTCCCTAGAAATATTAACAAATAATACTCGAGAAATGAAGCCATTTTTCAACAGTAATATTACAGACGTAATATTAATAGAAACTCCTGAACAACAACGTATTGATTTAATATTAGTATAGACACGGTGGAGTAATGGATAGCGGCTCGAATCGGAGAGCAGATTTCCAATTCCAGTCGAATAAACTACATTCACTTAGGTGGATTAAACCTTGGGAAAGGTATGAATCCTCTTCTCCCCGACAGTTATGGGTAAATAGCAGGATGCCAACTGGTCTACGGCAGAAAGAAATGGCAACCTCGAAAGATAGATGATCACCTAAACGTGTATCCCGCATAGCACAAAACTGAGTGATAGAGATTATAACTCAATAACCAGATCACTTTCACACGGAACATTCATAACAAAAAATGAAAAGAAGACCTTTAACTGATTCAAGAGATTTTATATAATTATTTGATGTTGCTAGCTTTCATTTCTGTTTCGATAACAATATAGCATAGGAAAATGCTATCTTCACCTAATAAAAACTACGTGGGGATATTTTCTTAGGGGTGAGGTATAAACGTTAGTGGTGTAGGGAGACCACAGTTGTGGCCCCTTTTAGTGAGTAGAACTCTTCTGTCCTTTTTTGTCTTCACTTCCGTTCTGGGAGGACAGTCTCTTTTCCTTCCTGACCACCAGAGCGTCCACACACGTGGAAACTGGTCAATATGTGTAAGGCCTAACGAAACAAAATCATTCACTCATCTGGGGACGACCAAAGGCCATGAAATTGGTAGGTTATTTCTTTGTTCTAATTCTGTTTAACCTCCTCGTTCCTTTGGGACAATATGGACATTTATTTGTTTTGGGACATGTAAAAATCTTGTGTATATATTTACGAAGGCTGCTTGCCACATTAAATGTTTCATTGGTTACGCTCGCGTATTTCGTCTTTTCATATTCGCATTCAGTGTTAGTGTATCAATGGCTACGCTAATGCTAATATTAGTATCGACGTGCTACTGAAGGCTAGAACGCGTTATTCTACCTAACATAGAATAGTCAGTAAACTCTGTGTGGCATATACACGCCATATACTAATAGTGGTTTATAAACAAGAGTTTATGCTGGGCTAAATAAGGGAAAATCATTTTGTGTTTGACATTAAAACTTTGAATCGGATAAAGGCCCACGGTATGAATATCCATAAAATTGAATAATTTAATAACATTTAAGATTTGTTAAAGTTCTAGGAAGATTTTATAATGTTGTCAGGGTGATTATTGAAAACAATAACTAGATCGTCAACTTACAAAGTATAAGGGTTTATTTGAAGGGTTTATTTTAAACAAGAACAATACAAGTAGATATTTACAAGTTCCTCTGAAGCTGGAGATCAAGCAGGTATTTACCAAAATTCCACACGGGGTTTTGTGTTGCACAAGGGCGATCCGAGCCCGTATGCTCGGGGAAAAATTCCCCGGAGACACTGCATACACGAGGTTGGTTTTGTCAACCTCCCCAGACGAGACTTCTTCCTTCGGCATAGCTACGTCTGGGTTCTTCTCTCCCTGAAAACAGAGAAGTCTACGTCTTTGTGTTTGCTCAAGCCTAAGCTGGAATGCAAGCCGGCATTTACCCGACCTTCCCACGAGTCAAGATGCGGCACAAGGCCGATTTTTATGTGGGTCGATACGAACCCGAATGCTCGGGCAAAAAATTCCCCGTAGACCCCGCATGCACGAGATCGGGATTGTCTACCTTCCCAGACGAGACTGTACCCTACAGCATAGTCTCATCTGGGTTCCTCTCTGCACGAAACAAGAGAATTCAACGTCTTGAAAGCAAGCCCCCATGAGACCAATACCAAAAATACTTACGTTCATACTGAAACAGTCCCTTTAATAGAGATGTACCTGTTCTTTTTATACAAAAAGGCAAACGCAATATGACATCACTTTCGAAATATTTTTGGAAACTGAAGGAGGAAGGAAAAATGGCAAATCCTAAAACAAGCCAAAACTTTTTAATTGTTTTTAATGTTATTTTTTATTTATTTTTTAAGCATTACGCCCCGAGCAAGGCGTGAAGCCACTAGGATGCAGGGGGTTGCAGAAGATTTGGAGCAAGAGCAGATAGGAGTGATAGAAGAAAGGATGAGGAGAGGGATAGTGGATAGATCAAGGTAACTGGAGGTGTCGATTGACATTACATTTGAATAGTTGGAGATTATAGCTCTCAGGGAAACAGTAATTGTGAAGGGTGTTCCACAGGCGAGAGTTGCGAGGTATGAAGCTATTGGAGTAGAAGAGACCGCTACATTTAAAAGTTTCAACAGTGTAAGATGGAGTGCGAGATGCCAGCCTCGTAGGACGCTTGAATTCATGGAGTCTGGAGACCAGTGAAAGCAGCTCATCGGAGCAATTACTATGGAAGTATTTGTAAAAAAAGACAGAGAGAGGCGACGGCGCGTCTGTGAGAGAGTGATTGTAGACGAGACGCCAGATCAGGGCCAATTATATTACATATCCATCTCTGGATCTTGTCAAGAACTCCGAGGTAAACAGAATTATTGAACTTTTGAAAATACGCAATTATTAAATCAAAAATATGAAACAACCGTTTTTTGTAAACATATTAAGGATCTAACATTACAAACTTACTAATTTCGTAAATCCATGACAATAAAAGTTTAAAGTCATAACTCACCTCCTACACTCTTATATTCCTCTCCACTAATTTATCTTAGATTATGATTCTTAATTTTTTGCGCATATATATTACTAGTAATATTTTCAGATAAATTGTATCGCACCTATACTTATTCTACACGTTATAATGACCGACAATAGGTCAAAATTAGATTACGAAAGTTATATTAATATCCCATAATTTTTAAATATATTTTTCTACTTATATTTTAATTTCTAAATGGAAACTGTTTTTTTTAAAGTCGAATAAATTCAACATACCAAAAGGATATAACCACTTCTTAATTTATTAATTTAGAAAACATTTTCGTTGATACCAGAATTAGTAGTAATAATTCCAACCTAAATATATGCAATTCAGCTTTAGCTTGTTTTTTTTTATAACCAAAATAAAAACAAAAACATTCCGAATTACTAACATAACTATCGTTAGAATTTATCCCTCCTACCTCCTTCATCGTATTACTATCTCCTATTCCCACCTTCTCTACCCACCCCTCATTCTTAGGACTTTTGTGAAATGTTGTGACTAAACATTGGACCGTTGATATCGACAAGGAAATCTTTCCAGACTAGCCATCATTTAACACCTCAGCCACGAAACTGCTATCAACAAGCACTAATTGTTTAACTTCGTCATATTTTTGCTTTATGGATATTTTTCCCAAACAAATGGAAAAAAAAGAAGTGACGTTTTACATACGACTTGTTTACGAGTTCATAACCATTATTGGTTTTCACCAGTCGAAGTGCAATTGAAATACACCGAAACGAAGATGCATCTTTGCAGTGAGTAAACTGTTTTTGTCTATAGAATGAAATTATAATAAATAACTATCGCTATCGAGCCCTCTTTTAAATTAATGCTGTGAACGCTAGAATTTATATATTACTTTCGTTTTCATTGCATTATTTATATATATATATATATATATATATATATATATATATATATATATATATATATATATATATATATATATATATATATATATATATATATATATATATATAAAAAAGTTTCAAATTAAAAATTATAATGTTTTATTTTATGAAAGTATTTATTTATTTATATATATATTTGATATTTCAAATTGTCCTCAATTTTCATCAGAAATAACTGTTTTGTTACAAATAAATTAAAATTACTGTTTGTTAGCAAGTAGCGTCCTTCGCGAGACGCGGACGTCACGTGATATGGAACGTCACTGTTCGGATATTCCTAACTTAAATCTAACTGTCATAAATATTTTAAACTTAATATAAATATATATATATATATATATATAGAACTCAAGAGAGAGAGAGAGAGAGAGAGATAATAATATCTAATCCTTAACTCGAAAGGATAATCCAAGTAGGTCTTTTTAATATGAAATAATAAAAAAGATCGATCCATAAAGAGAGCTTAGTATATAGTAAAGAGAGCAATATGATATAGATCAAGGAAAAGCATAACGCATCATTAAAATCACGGTTCTAAAGTGTAATTTCAACGGGTACATTTTTAACACCCGCCTCATCAGACCAAAGTTACAAGTGGAACCATTTCTAATATTTTTAAAATATATATTATAATTTATTTTTTATTAAGTAAACTATATATTTAAAAAATCCACATTATAACCAAAAACGTTTGTAGATTCTCTCTTCTCTCTCCTCTTTAAAATAAATATATACTTTTCTCACGTTGGAACAACTATAACCTCTCCCTTATATATATATATATATATATATATATAACACTATATATCAGGCATATATGTCATGTACGACGTCATAGAACTGCAATTCGAACATAGGACAACAATCTGTTATTCCGCGACCGTTATCGCCGCATAGCAAACTTCTATCCAAACAAAACAGGATATCATGTTTGAAGATCTCTGTTGTAATGTCCATATAACCATTCCGATGATGCCTCATGTGAGTCGAAAGCTTAGGCCGAGGAACAGCATATTAAAAAATATCCAATTGTTGGACATTTTTGTATTTATTTTCATGATCAAACATAATAGATATTCGTTGTCTATTATATTTAACAACATATATTTGAATAATTATCTACTGACCAAGTGCACTAAACACACACACACACACATACATACATATATATATATATATATATATATATATATATATATATATATATATATATATATATATATATTACAATTTAGATGAGCATTCGAAGGAATGAAAAATATCTACAATTTGTAAAACCCTTACTTTGACGTGTTTTGCTGATCAAAATGCACCAACAGAAACATGGTTTTATTTTAACAAAATGCAGATTAGTCATATGAATGATGGATATTTTGGTTTTTGAAAATCAGTTTTTCATATATATATTTTCTATTACTGCATTGAGGGTAATATTAACGTTCCTTTCATTTTCGTGTATTATTTTCTTTAAATTTCGAGATGTTTCCCAAATGTATTTCTTGGACATTCTTTTCATACTTTTTCGAAGAATACTCTGCTCCCGACACAAAAGTCTTTGTCAAAGATAGTAAAGAAACAAACGCTACATTTAAAGATTTAAAAAAAAAATCAATATTCTCAAAATTAAGATATATATATATATATATATATATATATATATATATATATATATATATTTTTCTAACTAGCTAATGTAAATTTGGCTGAAATAAATGTTACTCGGACATTTAGCCGACAGACATTTGTCCGACGGACATTTAACCGAATGGATATATAGACAAAAATGTAGTGGCGTACTTAAATGTATGTCACACTCTTTATCGTAATGTGATACATATTTTTATTTTATTTACTGTATTATTTATAATTTTTCGATTTTTTTTTTGACAGGCTTTTTTCAAAATCAATATTTTTTCCGTTTTCGATTTTTAAGTAACGTTGTAAAAATTTGTTTTCATGTCTGCATTTTGAGATGATTTCGGATCATTTATTTAATAATTTATTTTGGTCTGGGAAAGTAATGATAGCAACTTTTTCCTCCATGCAAAGTTTGCAACTTTTTGATTGGTTGTTGTAGGCTGATGATCTTTTCCTTATTTTCCAGGATATTTTTGGTGTGATGTGCGTTTTGTTTTTAATTTCCCAGATATACTTAGAAAGCAATGTACTGTTTGCATATTTACTATTTGTGAAAGATTTTTTGTGTGTATAATTTCTTTGTTTCCAGGGTCCTTCAGTTACTCCTATGTATACTTTTTCTTCATTATCTGGTGATTTTATCTTGGATTGGTATATTACGTTGTTTTGTAAACAATTACAGTTTAAGGGACATTCGTTCTTTATTCTGCAGTTGCACGTGAGTTTAATTTGTTCGTGTGGTTTGTTGATAATTTTCCTGTTGTGCTTTTCTATTATTTGTGCCATGTTTTCGGTGGAACTGTAGCTGATTTTTACTGTGGTTTTGTTGAATATTTTGTGTAGGGTGCTGTATATATATATATATATATATATATAAAGACGTTTTATGTTTAAACATTTTTATAGATACAAATATTTAAGCAAATGCTCTGTTTATAATAAACAACATTTACCGGCATGAATGTCCGAGAATCGAACCTCTATCTTATACGGAACCGTCATATAGCCTGGCGTGTCTTAACCGATTGGACCACACAGGAGCGTTCGGTTAGCAAGATCGATTTTACACTACAATCTTCAATGATTCTTTCACCTACATTGATATCTCCTCATGGCGTATCCAAATGTAAACAAATGACGTCACATATTATGAAATGGACAAAGTCCGACAATTATTTTAAGACATTTTTATGTTTATACGAAAGGCCCACAACGTTCTTTCTTCGGCCGTTAGGACCGACGACTTCGACGCCGCCGTTAAGGAGACAGTCGACAATGATGGAAACCAGAGCTACACCAAGATCGACGCTGACATGGGCTTTTACAAACTGACGCTCTGCCGAATGATCAAGAAGGACTTTGGTTACTCTTCCTAACGCAAGTCTCACCGCAAGTCTCATGAATATCTCCAAGGAGTCGAGGAAGGTCAAGGCGATGGCTTTGCTGAATGAGCTCAAGTACGGATCCGCCGGGATGGTGAGGTTCTTCTCTGATGAAAAGAATTTCATCCAGGACCAGAGTAGCAACAGACAGACCGACAGGTGCATCTGCAAAGACATCGAGGAGGTTCCCGTTGTGAAGCATACGAAGTTTCCCTCTTCCGTCATGGACCTTAGCGTCATTTCCAGCGAGGGGGACGTCATGCCTCCGTTTTTCTTTCAAAAGTGCCTGAGAGTCATAACTGAGATCTGCCAGGAGTTGCTGAGGAGCGTGGATGGACGAGATTGCCGCCGGACGCCCCTATGCCTTCCAGCAGGACCCCGCTCATGCACACAAGGCCAAGACGACCCAGACGTGGCTACTTAACAATCTTCCTCACCACTAGCCGCTGGACTTGTGGCCGCCCTCCTCACCCGACTGCAACATCCATGACTATTTCTGCTGGGTGGGTGGCTAAGACCAACAAGCAGGCCCACAACACGGTCGACTCTCTGAAGTATGCCATCGTGGAAACGGTTACATTGAAAAATAATGTAGTATGTAACTGTCGGGTCTCTCCATATTTCAACTTTCGTTTTTATTGCCTATTTCGTTTTCTTTTTGTGAAGTGTCGAATTTTGCTGCAACACCCTGTGTATATTATACACTCTTACATTAGAACATGTAATTTACTACTATATATATATATATATATATATATATATATATATATATATATATTATGCAGTGTTACATTAGAACATGAAAGTTAGTACTAAAAATTGTAAATTTTGTTTCAACGTTTAATAAACGTTTCATATATATATATATATATATATATATATATATATATATATATATTGTGTATTTAGGCAGCATCTTTTCATTCATACACGTTTCATTAAATAATATAGACAAGTGTTGTCTATTTTTTCTATGTAAACTCTTTTCTTAACGTCTAATAAGTTTAATAACATTATCATTGATCGAAGAAAGAAATTCACAATATTAATCCATATTTTTTAATATAATCTAAGCTTTCGGATTACATAAGCCATTATCATTATTATTGTCCGTATATTGCGTAATATATTGTAATTGACATCTTTGATAAAATAAATAGACAACACTTGTCTATATTATTTAATGATATATATATATATATATATATATATATATATATATATATATATATATATATATATATACCATTTTGTTCAAATGTAAGTTTTTCCACCGAAAAGTTTTACAGACGAAACGTAATTTTTATTAGTTATTTAATATTAAAATAAAAAAAATTCTAATAAAATATATTTTTAGGAATGTGAAGTAAAATATTTTCCACTATTATTTACCTTCTTGAAACAAATGTGTTTTTTTTCTAGATAGAAAATACGTTCCATGATAAAAATATATATTTCTGGATAAAAATGGATATTTCTTAACATATTCAAGTAAGTATTTATTGAATAAATAATGTTGCATAGAAGTAAACATTTTTATAACAGTTTATTTTTGATTATCTTACATATATATTAAATATAACTATTATTGGTTTTCGATGTATAAAGTTGGCATTAAAAACTGTCTGGACTATATTCTAAATATACAACATTAATTTTATTTGACGACTCTTTTTCAACTTCAAATATGTTATTCAGTTTATTAAGATAAGCTTTTTCTTTACATTATAAGACATAACCATGAACACTGATTCATTTTTTTTGGTTTTGGGAACACATATCGTTGAGATGCATACCATTTTATGTAGACATATTTTAAGTTGTATCTACAAAACTTGAGTTATGTAAGAAAGTTGGACATTTATGAACGGAACTTAGTTGCACATATCTCGTAAAATAAAATTCAACATAAAGTGACTGAGGGATAAGATATTTTTTGTTACCAAACTTCTTTTTCTTTTTACCTCTTATTTCATTCTGTCTCGTCTTTTACAGCATCTCGTTAGATTGGCTCTCAGACCAAGATGTCTACAAGTCGCACACTTTACATCCCAGAACACAGATGCTAGCAATTTCCTCACTGACTACTGAAGTCTGAATTCTGAGTTGGAGATAATGAAGAGTGCATTGTCTCCATAATAATTAGATGTACTCCTATCTCGACGCTCATGGTCATGTGCCCCAGCAAGTCCACATCTACCACCCCTATATCATTATTATTATTATTTCCTTTGATTTCTGGCGTTTACACATTTCTTTCCGGGTCCCGCTCAGGGACCTAAGGTTAGAAACAAATTACATAGATAAAGCCCTTCGTAAAGTGTGGGTTGTACCTGTGAGAACAATATTTTGTATCTCTTTGAGTCATGGACTTCAATTAGTTTACTGGAATCTTTTCCAACTAATCTTAGGGCTCCAAACTGCAACAGGGATTGTTGATGTTACCATGTGCCACATTTTTGAGATTTCTATTTCAAGGTCCTTGTATTTTGACAGCTTTTTGAATATCTTCAAAGATACATTGCAGTCTGCAGGGACTGCCATAACAATAAGGAGGAACTTTTTTGTTGGGGTCTCTAATAACAATGTCTGGGCCGTTGGAGTTGATTGGTCTATCAGTGTGTATATTTTTAGTCCCATAGAATTGTAACAGATCCTATCTCCGTAACCGGGTCTGAGTGGTGTTCATACCAGTTTCTTTCAGTTTCCTTCATGTAGAATTTGCAAATTTTCCAGTGCAGATATTGGCCCACTCTGTCATGCCGGGTTTTATATCGTGCAACCTGGTACAAAATAATCAATTGTTTCTGGATATTTATCACAGTATCTGAATTTTGGACTAACAAAATATTTTAGTATTTTAGTGCTTGATAATTTCTAGTTAATAAGCATTGGTCCTGTGCAGTAAGGATAAAACCTTTCGTTTTTAACCCTGCACTACGGTAGCCACTGATGGGTACGGGGTTTGTCTACATCAGCTTGTTTGGTACGGGAAGAGTATTGGCCATGAAACGGTTTCTGTATCTGGTGGCTTGCATTTGTCTTTGCTCTCTTTTTTAATTTCGTTGAAGCTAAATGATGTAGCATAATTTTATTATTTATTACGACACCATGACCCTTCAGGTCTAGGTGACACTGAGTCTACAGAGAAATCATTTCTTTATTATCTGTGAATTGCTATTTATTCTTGGGAAGAAACAATCAGTATTTTCCTGATACCTTCTCGAATGGTTTGGAATTCAAGTAGTCCTTCTTCCGGACTGACAGAAGCCTAAATCTCAGGAGCCCATTCTACTCTGCTATTTAATACCTAGCTAGAATAAGAAGAGAACATTTCATTCCTTTCTCAGTGTCATTTGGGCGGAAGTTTAAGAAAGTGACTAGACCGGGATCTGAAATCGGTTTGCAGATCCGAAATTCCCCGATTTTAATTGCTGCACTGAGCACAGTCGAGGCTAAGCCAAGTAAATATCGACTTCTAAGCACAGTAATTATCTCCCTTCGTAATGTCTGCTTTAATTCAGCTGCTAATATTTTAGTGGACTGAAAAATCTAATTCTGCCATAAACATTATATATCACCAAATATGTATGTCTTCGAAAGAAGCTGGTTGCTATATTCTGTCACTTCTTATCTATGAGAAAGCAGCAAGTAGTCTTAAATCATCATTACTTTTTGCCTTTTCTTTCGGTGTCACGATAGCTAAGTTTAATATATTTGCACTATGGAACGTGAGATAAGAAACGACCCTTAGTCTACTTAAATGGACCATGGAATTTTATTGGCAATCATTGATAATAATTTATATTCAGCTGAGGCGATTTTTTTAGTCTTCCGTATTTACTGAATATTTTTATATTTCTTTCTTTCTTTTTTTTCTTTCTTTCTTTCTTTTTCTGTTCTTTCTTTCTTTGTTTATGTTTTTCTTTCTCCCTTTGTTTTTTTGTTAGTTTGTTTCTTTCTTTCTTTCTTTCTCGTTCTGTTGTACTCTCTTGCTTTACCCTTATTATTTCACTCACACCTTCTTTGATAGCAGGATTTCGAAAGCATTTTTCAGCGGAGAACTGAAGACTGTAAAGCGTCAACAACACATCCCAAGGAAGATGTTTAAAGATAATCTGGAGAATAATCTATATGCAATGCACGTGGATGTGCAGCATTAGGAAGAACTGACTTTAGATCGTACAGTCACATTATTCACTTTATGAGACATGTTCAGATTAAGCATAATTTCCGAAGCGTGACTTAATTTGATTGACCAAATTATAAGCAGTCTTAGAAATACGGTTTCTGTAAGCGCATACTTTTGTTGATTGTAAGTTAAAACATGACAAAGTTAATCATAACGCCCAGAAAGAAGTCCAACCTGCCTCATTGTCCTGCCAACAAAAGAGGGTTTGTCTGAAAAGTCACATAGGGGAACTTAGGAAAGTTTTCATCTATGCCGATCAAGTAAACCCAATCATGGATACAGTGTTTATCACTATGATATGTAAAAAATCGTATGCTGGTCTTTAGAGTCATATTAGGGCCATGGGCGCTGAACGAACCGGAAGGTATCACAAGTGATATGAAAACTAAAGCCGGATTTCATCTGCTTACGATGTGGAAATCTCTATGTATGTGCGCGTACATAATTGGTATGAAAAGCCAATATATAATACGGTGGGGTTCTTTACATTTACGGTAAGATTCCATATATTCACTTCAGGATTGTTATGAATCTATCTCCATTCCACTAAACATCATGAAACTTGTAAATTAGTGACACCGTATAAGAGAAAAAAAAAAGTGGATTTCGAATAGTCCCATCTAGCCAATTTCAATTATAAAGTTAGGATTGACCCGCAATAGAATTTCCAAAGCTCTTTTTCAAAAAGTGCTACACACGCCGGGATTGTCTCTCAATACTGATAACATCAAGAAGTCACCAACCAAACAAATCGAGCATGGGTAGATTCAAGTCTTATGGTCAGACAGAAATCGCGAACGAGTCTCATGTTCAGAAAAATCAATCGTGTTTACTTGGCCAGAAAGCAATCAAGCTCGAATCGCATGTTCAGAAAGAATTCGCATTGGAGTTATCCTGGGCAGAAAGCGATTGAGCTCGATGGTCAGAAAGCTATCCTCTCATGGTCAGAAGGAAATCACACTCAGATGTTCAGAAAGCAATCAAGCTCGAGTAATATGGTCAGAAAAGCACTTGTGCTCTCATTGTCAGAAAGGAATCAAGCTCATCTCTCAAGTTGCGAACCAATCGCGCTCAGAAATCAATCAGGCACTCATCGGCAAAAAGCAATCGTGCTCGAGTATCATGGTCAGAAAGCAATCATGCTAGCATGGCCAGAAAGCATACATGCTGGCATAATCAGAAAGCAATCATGCTGGCATGGCCAGAAAGCAATCTAGCTCGATGTTCAGAAAGCAAAGAGCGGTTGAGTTTTCATGTTCAGAGAGCAATCACGATCATGTCTCATGGTTAGAAAACAATCGAGTTCGAGTCATGGTAAGAAACACTCGTGCTCTCAAAGTAAGAAAGCGATCGCATTCGTGCTCTGATGGTCAGAAAGCAATTACACTCGAGCCTCATGATCTAAAAGCAATCTCGCTCTCACGGTTAGAAAGCAATCGTGTTCACATGGTCAGAAAGCGGTCGTGCTCGAGTCTCATAGTCTGATACTCGAGATTCATAGTCAGAAATCAATCGATCTCAGGTTTCATGGTCAGAAAGCAATCGCACTCTCATTGGCAGATAGCAATCGCGCTCTCATTGTCCGGAAGCAATCAAGCTATTGTCTCATAATCTGAAATAGTCGCGAGTCTCATGGTCTGAAAAGCAATCGGCCTCGAGTCTTATGGTTAGAAATCAGTCGCGCTCTCAAAGTCAGAATGCAATCTCATTCGCGCTCACATGGTCAGAATGCACTGGAACGCGAGTCTCATGGTCTCAAAGTAATCTCGTTATCAAAAAGCATTTTTGTCAGAAAGCGGTGTGAGCTCAGAGTCACATAATATGCAACAACTGCGCTAGAGTACCAAGCTCAGAAATCAATCGAGCTCGTGTCTCATGGCCAGAAAACAATAGCGCTCTCAACGTCAGAAAGCAATTACATTCGTGCTCCCATGGTCAGAAACAATCGAACTCGAGTCAGAAAGCAAACTCGTTCTCATGGTCCCTCCAGAATCATAGTCCGAAAGTAATCGCGCTCGAATCACATGATTAGGTGGAATACGCACTCACAGTGTAAGAAAGAAATCGTGTTACAATTTCATAGTATACAATCACGCTCTCATGGTCAGAAGGCAATCGCGCTCAAGTTTCATGGTCAGAAAGCAGTCACGCTCTCAAATCCAGAAAGCAATCGCATTTGCGCTCTCATAGTCTGAAATAAATCTCTCTCTCTCTCTCTCTCTCTGGCCAGAAAAGCGGTCGCGCTCGAGTTTTATCGTCTGAAGCAATTGCGCTCGAGTATCATGGTCAAAAATCAACCAGTCTCGTGTCGCATGGTCAGAATGTAATAGGGCTTTCCTGGTCAGAAAGCAAACCCGCTCTCATGGTTAGATAATTGAACTCAGAGTGTTATGGTCTGAAAGCAATCGCGCTGTCATGCTCAGAAAGCAATGCCGCTCTAATGGTCAGAAAGCAATCGCGTTCGAGTCTCAAGGTCAGAAAGGCATTCGTGCTCACATGGTTAGAAAGCAAATGAGCTCAGTGGTCAGGTAACAATCGGGCTCAAATCTCTAGGTCAGAAAGGAATCGCGATCCCATGGTCAGAAAGGAAATGCGTTCTAATGGTCAAAAAGCAATCACGTTCGAGTCTCATAATCTGAAGCAATTGCGCTCGAGTCTCATGGTCTGAATGCAATCGCGCTCATATGGTCAGTAAGCAATCGCGCTCTCATGGTCAGAAGGCAATCGAGCTCAGTCTCATGGTCATAAACCAATCGCATTCTAATGCTCAGAAAACGATGGATTAGGTGTTTCATAGTCAGAAAGCAATCGCTTTCTCCTGGTCAGAAAATCAGTCGCAATCGTATGTTGAGAAAGCATTCACGCTCACATGGTCAAAAGCAGTCAAGCTCGTCTCTCCTGGTCAGAAAGTAATCACGTACGAAGGGTCAGAAAGCAATCGCATTCATATGGTCAGAAGGCATTAACGCTTACGTGGTTAGAAAGCAAACGTACTCGAGTCTCATGGTCTGAAAGCACTCTCGATCCCATTGTCAGAAAACAATCGCGCACTCATGGTCAGAAGGAAATCAAGCTAGAGTTTCATTGATTGAAAGTAATCAATGTCCATGGTCAGAAAGAAATTCAGCTCGTGTTTCATAGTTAGAAAGCAATCGCGTTTCTTAGAGAAATCAATAGCGCACTCATGATCATAAAACAATCACGCTCACATAGTCAGAAAGCAATCGTGTCTCATGATCAGAAAGATATCGCGCTCTCATCATAAAAAGCAATCGACCTCGAGTCTCATGGTCAGTTTTCAATCTAGATTTGAATGATTGAATAATATTTTACAACATAACAATCGTTTATGTATTATTAAATTCGGAAATTTGATTTGTAAGAATAATTATTATTTTCGACTGAATATTTCATTAACAATTCTTTTTAGAATAACAATGATTTTTCCAAATATAATTCCTACTATTCAACTCACAGCAGACGCAAGGAAGCTAATTCATAACTTTCCGAAGGTCATTTGCGCGTAAGTGAATATTCTAATGTTAGTTCCAGTATGATTTTATATATATTGAAATATACAAGCGACGTTCAATATGCTAATAAAATTAATTATTAATATGTTAATATTAATAATTAATGTTAAAATTAATAATTAATATGTTAATAATAATAATTAATATGTTAAAATTAATAATTAATATATTAAAATAATTAATATGTTAATAAGATTAATGCTATTTACCACAATAGAGCATAATTATTCTGATGTTTCAATTTCTAACGGTAACACAAGTTTGAATTCAAATATACAATATACCAATAAATGTGTTAATAAATTTGATTTGATTTACCAACAAAAAGCATAGGTAAAATTATGTTTCACATTCTAATGGTAACACTAGCATAAATTTACATTACATTAGGTAATGGTCAAATCTAAAAGGTTGTGGTAAACTTAAGAACAAATTTAATTCTTTTTACCAAATTAAAGTCTTCTTATATTGTAATTTCTACCAATAAGCGGAAACGTATTCAAATTAGCCGAGAAAATACATGCTTGGAAAACTGTAGAATGTGTGAATTGCCACAGAACAATAAGGCATAATCTATGTCTACATGAAGAAATACCAACACTAAGATATCCCTGACTTACTGTTGAAACTTGACTAATGGATGGAATAATAATGTAACTCAAAATGTACTTAGAACAAAATGTATTGAAACAAGAAAGTGTACACAATATTTACATATAGTCTTTTTGCATATTCCTGGTAAGACCGTTCCTGGAGAATGTGTTGACTGAGTCGCAGTCGGGCAGAGTCTCTGGTTGAATCTCTTGATTCCTTCCTCTCTTCCCGGTACCAACCATATTTATATGGTCGGTACTCCCTACTATGCAAATTAGGTGGATCCTACCACAACACTTACAAAAAACCTAATCCCAAAGCGATGGTAATATTACAGATAATCCTGATTCTGTCGGAATAAATTACAAGAATAAATCATCAGATGAATTGTCTACGGATTAACCAAGTGACGATAGAAACATCGGAGAGACATTTGGTATAATTGATAATTCCTCGTATTCTTGTATCGTATTTTCTTGTTACGAGCAATTTTGAACGAAAATTTAAAACATGGGCGATTACATTATATAAAAGAACACGTTTTCAGACACTTTCACCTAGCTAAAATATTCTTATTTGAAACAGGAAGATTACAAGTAACAGTGCAAATACACTTAGTGAGGACATTAGATAATAAACCACAAACAATAGTTTACAAAATATATTTGGAATGTCGGCAAATTTGGTTCTTTGGGAGGAAGCGTAATTGATCTTTTTCTGTTTCAAAGACAGGAAATTCTTCAAAATTGATTAAAAATTAATTAAGGGAATATACAAGTCCGGTCTTGTTTTCATAACATTAATGTTACAACAAAGGCCTAACTTTTGTAGAAATAATGTACATTTTTTTAGATTTCTCCGCTTGAATAATCAGGTGACAATTCTCATGCTGTGACGTTGTTTCATATTCTTCTGTTTGTTGACACAGAGTATCCAGTTTTGCGTTGCAGCTCAGACCAGGCACCAGATTCGTCGAGAGAGTTCAGTTTCTTCCAGCCAAACGCTTGTAGCTTAAACATTACCCTTCAGTCAGATCGTTAATCAGGAGTGAGGAAGAAAACAATTTCTAGCAGCAAATCAGATTTTATTCTTGAGTTGTAACTTACGGCTATGAGTAAGCGAAGTAGATATGTGAGGGGTGCACAGTTCAGAGACCGTCTTCCCAGTCCATCTTGAGAGGCTCGCTTCGTCCTTTTCCACTTGGTATGGTCAGTTTTATAGATAACAGTTGGTCTTGTCATCTTCGTCTAAAAAAAAAATTCATCTTCCTTCCTTGGTTTTCTCTGTCTCAGCCTCTTGCTCTAAACTTTGAAGTTGACTCCACTTAATGATAATAATCGTTTGAAAATAAATGCTCTTAATCGTTATTTTTTTCCACCTTTTCCCGCTGATATCAATTTCAAAAGACCCATATCGCTACACCAGTTTGGAAACGATTCAAACGATTGGAGAATTATAAAACAATACAATATATATATACATACATACATACATATATATATACATATATACATACATATATATATATATATATACATATATATATATATATATATATATATATATATATATATATATATATATATATATATATATATATATATAAACTTTCCCCTGACAATCCCTTAGGTGAAACCTGGGTAGGTTTGTCTCACAAAAGTTCATATATATATATATATATATATATATATATATATATATATATATATATATATATATATATATATATATATATATAATTATATCACTATGTAAATCCTGGTACCTGTAATTTAAAAATCGCAAAATATTACGATGATTTAAGTGGATACGTCATTGAGATTTTAAAGAATATTTTAAATCTCTTTAAAAAATTACATAGTGATAATTGCATTACGAGTGCCGTATTACATTCAAAGAGGTAATTTATTCTGTGTTTTTAGCTTCAGAAATACAGGGTCATATTATACACAAGAAAATACGGTTCTTCCATCTGTCAGCATTGCTAGCTGACACTTCAGATATCTATTATGTAAGCAAGCTATCATTCTTGTAATGATGCAGATATGTTGTATTTGAGTTTGGGGGAAAGGTATCTAAGTAATTTATAGGTTCCTTTCTTATGAAATTTTATCAGAAGTGTACATAAAATACTATAATTTTATGTACATTTATTACATTTTCCTGTGTTATTTGTATTTCCATTCATTTTATAATTAATTTTCATATATCATTTATGGAAAAATGTCAGAACTGAGATTAATATGAGAATAAGATCATATAAATTTCATAAGATGATACTGATACTTGTAGGTACCCTTCTCAGTTGAAATTGAAAAATCAAATT
The DNA here is from genome assembly GCA_903632075.3 of Acanthosepion pharaonis. Taxonomy (NCBI): domain Eukaryota; kingdom Metazoa; phylum Mollusca; class Cephalopoda; order Sepiida; family Sepiidae; genus Acanthosepion; species Acanthosepion pharaonis. Next base: position 2,055,390 of record CAHIKZ030000333.1, on the reverse strand, counting down.
AACTTCACACCTGTTTCGCAAAATAAAAAGCCTTAACAGCAGAGAACAATGCTTAACTCAAATAACGCAACAATGTATTCTGGTTCGTCTTTTCGTACTTTTATAATTACAGCCCGATTATAAACACAAAATTACATTTCTTAATTACTGCGGATCTCCTGATTAGTCAAAATGATACAACTTACAACGCGCTAAAAAAAAATCTCATAAGGACACTTAGGAAACCCGATGCGGCTTTAACTAATTTTATAATATTTTAACAACTTAAATGTAAAAATCTATTATAATTAAAAAATAACAAATAATTGTATTAAAAATTCATTTTTCATCCAAAAAAATGTTTTGCTTTCAGAAAATATTGTCCATATTCACAAAAACAACTAAAAGCAAATAAAAGCATTTGAAACTAAATAATATCTTTGTTTTATTGAATTTTGTATGTTACAATTCAGAGCTGATTTTCAGGTAGGGGGGTCCAATTAAAAACAAAAAAAAAAAAAACAACATGATTTGCATTCCCCAAAGCCTTGAAATTTTAACTATTGTAATTACTAAACCTGACGCGATCGAATTTCTAGCGTTTTCATAAAATTAGTTATGGGATGGGGTATTAAATATTAAAAAAAAAATTCTGCCATGACTTTAATAAAAAAAACATATTTCTAAAAATTTCCATCATTTGTGAATAATTTCTGAAAGTTTCATTAACATCGACAATACAGTTTATTTTTTTTAAGATTTTCCAAATCAATAAGTGTCACACACACACACACACACACACACACACACACACACACACACACACACACACACACACACACACACACACACAAACAAACAAAACGTGCTAAAAATAGTATATGTTATTTTACTAGTTCCGGTGATACAAAGAGAAACACGGTTTTTTAATCAAAATTTAGAATGTTCCAAAAAGAAGCAAATAAATTAAAAAAAAATAATTAAAATAAACTTTGATCTTTCGTATTAATAATATTATAAACATTTAGACGATAACATTTTGTTTTCGTCAAATTTGGCGTCTTTTTCATCATGCTATGCTCTTTTTTAGCGATCTCACGGAGGTACCTATTCTAACATGTTTCCTGCGTACAAAATTTTGCAATATATTTCTTCAAATATCGTCTTTCCACTTACCAACCACTTTACTTATCTACAAGTGGAGCAGTCTCATGGTTTCACTTATTTTTAAACCCATGAAGATAAAAAGAATGCATTTGAATATGCATACTTCAAAACTTTAACGAGCTCAATCCGTGAACGAAAATGCGAGTCATTCTGATTAGAAACTACGAATCTATGTAATGAATCTTTTTTTCTGATGAAGTGATATATTTAGAAGGGGTAATTTGAAATATATTTCAATTGGCTGTCAAGGAGCTTTTGAGAAACCAATCGTGACATTTGCTTGCTTATGAATCCACGTGTAATGAAGTGGATATACAGGAGAAGGTGAGACAAGAACATTTAATATTTATCATTAAATTTTATTCTGCGGTTCATTTAATCTTATTATTATAGGTCAGTTTGCGCAGTGCGGCACCGAATTCCCTCGTTACGACACATTGTCATTACATCCTTGTCTGTGTTTTAGAAACTACTCAATTCTACTGTTGGGCTGTTCTTGAAATAACTGCGTGCGTCACGATTTTTACCACGTTTTCCAAACCCGATACAGTTGTGAGATGTGACTGAGAGAGATCCCAGTACAAGTCACTATTTCACCTGTCTTTTTTGATTGTATGAAATAGTGGCAAGGCTATTTCAGTCTATTATCACTCACATAGATATCCCCCCTTGCTCCTATTCTTCCTGTCTTTTTCCTTGAGTCATGTTCTTTAGGACATGGATCGGTAACCTACGGCACGCGTTCCACACGTGGCACACCAAATAGTTTCCAATGGCACGCAACCGTAAATGACATCACGAAGTACGAACCAATAACAGCTACAATACAAAGAAGATATTTAGTCGTTTCAGTTTTAATATATTGGTTTGCTTCGCTTTGGTTTGTTTTACGGCATATCAACCTTAATGGTTAATTTAATGCCGACAATTTTTATTGCTCGTAATATTATTTTCCTTAAAATCTATTTCTGATATTATTTCCAAAATATATATCTTGTAATATTTTTTTTTCAAAATGTATAGCCGGTAATAATTTTTTTACTTCAAAATTTATTGCTGGTAATGATTTTTTACAAAGTATTTCTGGTATTAAAACCTATTTTACACTTTCATAGTGTTTTTGGCCCCTTTTTATGGGTGACTATTTGCCCATAGCTGGGGACCCTGATAGATGCTACCACACCCGGGTCAGGTTGGACTCAAATACCAGCAGTTAAGAGGTGGTACACGCTCCTCAAAAAAACCTCCTAACCAGAGACCTTGTAGTCGGATGTAGTTTATCGTCATACCAAGGACAGTATACTAAAGTATATATATACTATATATCTCTATACAAAATATATTTTTAGAATAGGTATATTAACCTTGACTTGATTGAAATATGTATGCTGTTGGTAATTTTTATTCGACACATAGCATAAAAAGTTTGCTGACCCTGCTTTGGGATATTGAAATCATTTCTGCACAGGTTTCTTTCTATTTTTGTCGTAATAATTGTCCGATTAGGCTTTTTGTCGGTTTCTCTTGTCTGAACTGTGGCTTAATAACTATTTTTAAAATATTTATGTCGGCGAAAAATCTATGTCCTTCCTGGGTAAGACTATAATAACATCTACCTCCTGGGTAAGACGATGAACTACGTCTAAATCAAGGCCTCTGAAAAAGGTTTGAGGGGCCTTAAACCACCTCTTGATTTTTTCAGGTTCACGCTGACCCGAGGTAATATCAACTGTTAGGGTATCATTTATTTTTCAAAACGTAAAATAGGTTTTAATACCAGTTTTTGTATAAAATTTATTACCAGTAATAGATTTTAGAAGAAAACTTATTACCAGCAATACATTTTAAAAATATTAGTAATGCATTCTTTGAAAAATATAACAAGCAATTTGTTGGAAAAATTTTACCAAGTAATAAATTTTGGATTAAATAACCCATTGAGATTAATATGGCAAAAAACCAAACCAAACGTAAATCTATGGAAAGTTATTGAAGATCAATTTTAAAAGATAAAATTAACTTTAAAAAATATTTATAAGATATTTTTTTTAAATATATTTAAAAAATGATTTAACAAAGAAAAATAAAATAGTTGCTAATATTTCAAATCATATTGAAGTTTTACATTTTTCGATTTAAAACATTTTCGACAGCAGAAAAATATTTACCTAAGGACTAAATACATTCCTTCTTTTCCCATAGATGGATAAATAGCTGCATAGATTGCATTCTAGAGATGTGGATAGGATCCCCGTCAAAAAATGAGTGCTCTGATTTCAAAACACTAGGAATAATATTCAAAAACTAACTTAACAAGGATATGATTCATATATAAAAAAAAACGAACAGATAATATTCAGTACAGACAAATAAACCGAATTCACTTACAAAAAAAAAAAAACGTATAACATTCAGTACAGAAGGATAAATGACCTGAAAATATTAAAAGTAAAACTTTTTCTTAATTCAGTACAGAATATTTATGAACATAATAATGATCTCTTATATAATAATTCATCGAATGTATCAATTATACACCGAAATAATTTCAATCACAGATTCGATCTTGAAAAGGCTGTCCTTATTCAGAGAGAAATGAACTTACAGATTAAAGAAATTACTTTTCGAGCATTAATAGAAACTTTGTCAATTTCAATACTAATTCAAATTATTTCCTTTTAATACGGGATATTTTGGATGATTTACATACTAAAAGATCTCGGCTTTCTTAAATGAAATGATCTTTTTTCAAACCAACGTGTACGGCAATAAAAAATTAACGAAAACTCAACAAACAAATAAAATCAAGAACAACAAAAATATTAACTCACTTTAGTTTAAACGAAATACGAAATATTTATGCCCCTTACATTCCTTTCATATCTTTAACGCCGAGAAGATTTTTCGGATATTTTAGAGCTTTCTCTATTTCAGATTTGAAAGCATAACGGCATGCTTTCTAGTTGTTAGGATTCATGTCTTTCAACCTGGCAATCCGTGTTCGACTTCCGGTATTGGAATTCCGTTTTTAATTTGACGGAAATATTAATGGCTTGTCCGGTTGTCAACATTTAAACATTGTCGATTTCTGATTTAAAACTTTGTAAATTCCTCCAATTTACATATAAAGATTTTACCATCGGGACATTTAATATTAGAAGAGCTGTGAAAAAAATGAAGACCAGGGATTATTGGCTCAGAACAATGATATTTATAACATCAATGTATGTCGTCTCCAAGAAACCAAAATAAAAAAAGGAATAAATGTTCATATCGATGTAAGACTGCAGAAATTAATAGCTTTGGAAACAGACAGTAAATATTAATGAAAAGATTTTTTCATCAATATCAAAGAGAAGAAAAAAAGCATTCATAGATATTGGACGAACAACTAGAGTATGCGCATTGAACAACTGCATTAAAAGAAATATCAATAAAATCATCTCGTGTAAAAGTTTTGTAAACCTTGGAAGAAATGCAGCTTTTACATGAATAAGGACAAGACAGTTTGAGAGAGAACTGATAAGTGTTATTTACAAAGTTTTCAACGAACGATTCCTAAGTTTTTCTCTTATCATTGCGTTTATGTATATTGTCATTAAAGATACATTTATTTATATCTGAATTTCCACACCCCATATATATATATATATATATATATATATATATAGATAGATATACACACACAAACATATATATATATATATATATATATATATAAGGTCCGACAATATATTTATATATTTTTTATATATATTTATAGATACAAGTATTTAAGCAAATGTGTTTATGATAAACAGTATTAAATAACATTTACCGGAATGAATGTCCGTTCTTCCGATTTTCATAGAAAATTTTCGTTCTTTGACATTCGAACCTGTATCCTTACGGAACCGTCATATACGACGTGCCTTTTACCGTTTGAGCAAACGTTTACATTATAGCCAGAGCAGATATTCTTCATTTGGGAACATAAGCAGTAAATTCGACCTTGTCTACCGATTTTGTAAAAAGTTTGTCTATCGACCTGTGCGCCTATCGGTCTGTGCACCTCAGAATAAATACTAAATAAGAAAATGTAAACTGTATTTGCATCTTCCTTTGGAGGAACAACGTTAAACATCTGGCATACCTTACACATATAAGTATTATATGATTTGTATGTATGGAATGGATACATTTTTAATACGACTATTTCAAACGTTATTATAGTAGATATTCTTATTTAACATAGCAGCCCCGTTTTGTAAAAAGTTTGTCTATCGACCTGTGCGCCTATCGGTCTGTGCACCCAATAAATACTAATTAAAAAATTTACACTGTGGTGCATCTTCCTTTGGAGGAGGAACAACCGCTTCATCTGGCATACCTTACACCCCGGTTACAGAGCGAGTAAAAAATCAATACGACATTTTCCCTTTTAATACAACCACACTTCTTCATATCTATCGATCTATATATATATTTCTCTCGTGGACTCATAAACAATTCCAGAACAATATATATATATATATATATATATATATATATATATACATCTACCGACTGTAACAGCAAAATTGTCTAATTGTTAGATTAAGCTCTGAACAGTTGTATCTGAGAAATAATTAAAAATATCCTACTGGAATTCTCTAAGGCTTTTATGAAACTACTGGACTCTACTATAAGGATGTATTTAATTCTAAGTTGAAATGATGATCCCTCTTGCTGTTGTGACCTCCTAATACATTTCCCTCTTTTTAAAATTATTCACGGTTCTTTTGATGGTTATTCAATGGACATTGAAGATGGAAGACAGAGTATGAATGTTGGTATCAATATTGAAGACCTGAATGATCTTTTTCCTCTCACCATTGCTCATTTGGAAAGACAAAGTGTGGCTAACATAAAATGATTTTGAACTATTTATTTTCTAACTGAATAACTCAAAGGTTTTTTTCTGTGATTCTTACGACACATGGTGCCAAGATGGAAAAAGGAAACTCAATTAGTTTAGTAGGTTTTTAGATATTAAACATTATGTGATATGGACAATTATCCCACGCTGTTACATATATATATAAAGGGATGAGGTGTATATATATATATATATATATATATATATATATATATATATATATATATATATATTTTTGTGTCTCTAAGTATGGGTGTGGAAAATTCAGTGTAAATGTGTGTATGTGCGTTTAACACGTTTTCTCAAACGTTTTTTTGTAAAGATAATGATGATTATTACGCTAGCAAATGATACTGATATCGTATCATTTTGTTTACTTTAATATTCGTTGCATAACCTGAAATTGTATGATAATGTCGAGATAAAAAAAAATACAATCTTGTCTGGAAATGAAAAATAAATATTACGGGATGTATATTAACGGCCACTAAATTGAAAATAAAATAAATCTTGAGATATATCTCGTCTTCCGTGCGGGATTATCAATATTTCTCTTTTCAAACCAATTCACTTAGTTATTTTCCATGACCAGATGTGAAGCGCCCGTTTCCCGAATCAGTCATTAAACTATCGTATGTCTCTTTGTTTCAAAACGATATTTTTAAACTGCATGTCGATTCTGGACAAAAGTGATTATGTCTCTCCAAAGATTCTTTTTCTTGCAATTAACTTTGAATCGCCTGACTACTTGCGAAAAATAGGAAAACTGAATCTCCACGGTTTGCAAGAATTAAAATAGATGGCTACCGTCAAGAGCTAAAAGGTTCTGTCTACCCTGCGATTTGAAACATAGATGCTGAGGAGAAGAGAGGTGATAAGATTCTTTCCAAAACCATTTCTGCGAAAGTGAACGCAGTATACTTGCCAAAATGTTTGAATTCAGCTAACCGATTCCACATGCCTTGCGGATAATCTTTGGTCTACCTTTACATCCATCTAAAACTGACAGGCGCACGAACCATAATCCTTACACCTCAAACAGGGACTGTTTTCATTTTTTATGTTAAATTTAGGTGTTTGTATAATAATCTCTTTTTATATTTCGTTCAAACATCGAATATTGCTGCCACATCTTGTCTGTCTCTCCTGCTATATATTTAGAGATTCTTGATACAATCAAAAGAAGAATCTGCAATGTTATAGGTTCTGACCTAGCATGACAACTTAAGCCACTTTCCAACCGTTGTAATATAGCTACCTTTTCTGTAAAAACTTTCATGGCAATTGTTCTGATAAACTTTACTCTATAGTACCTAGACTTTATGAATATAAGTGCATAATAGATTTACAACAAGGACTCATCCTTTTACAGTTGAATTGGCTCGATGCAACTGTTCTATGCTAACAGTTTTTTTCTCAGAGTTATCGCCCGTGGAACTTTCTTCCAGCTTCTTCCTTCCTAACCAACTTTGATCTTTATCAATTTAATTGCAGTGTCATTCGTTATCTACTGTCTTTTTGGTTCCTCTTCTTTTATTGTTCTCGCTTCTTAATAATATATTTTTCCTATTCTTACATTATTTTACATTTAGTAACCCATTGTGTCTTATGTGGCTTTATTGCCTTGCTTGGGCAAACATAATTGAAAAATCTATGAGGAGATTGTCCAACATTCACTGCTATATATGATCTGATATTATATAGCAGTATTCCACTGTTCTTCACTGTTCTTTCACAGTTTTCTTTGTTTCTAAAGGTTTTCTTTTATAATTCTTTGCTTAGCTCCCGATTTTAGTTATTCCAATGTGCCTTCAGTGTTCAGATTTACATCTTCCATTGCGTATTATGAAATGATTACAAGAATAATCCATAACTCCTTAGAGCTCAGAGCTGATACGAAAATGATAATGAATGCTGATGGCTTAGATCACAAGCGGGACTCTTTTATCTCGAATGTCATTGTCAGCAAAGAAAATTCAGTTTATCTAACTAGGCGGAAAGCAAAAGTATAATATGGCGGAAATAAATAATTAAATCTGTCAAGAAATGATGATCCCTCTTGGAACATTGAGCAGACGACGAAAACAAAAACTCACTGAGGGTATCAAACTAACATAAAAATTGAAAAAAAATGCATCTAACTTAAAATGATTTTGAAAATATGTAAATAAAATTCTTACATGAGAAAAATCGGACTTTTTTTCTTTTGTTCAATTATGCGTTTTTCATTTATCACATGAATAAAACCGGATTTTGTGATTGACTAGACACGTTGATCCTCTGAGAACAAAGTATGAAATGAAAATAATGATTAAATAATGTTTTATCATTTTGTTTACTTTTCATATATCGTATTTCTTTTGAATAATTTTTGTAGATTAGCTTTCATTAGACATTCATCAATACACATTTGCCAGAATTGGAAAATATTGAATTCTTCATTGATTTAGAAGCAGGGCCCTGTTCATGATATATAAGTTATTTGGAAAATAGTCTTTTGTTTAAAATAAACCATTTAACTGTGTTCCAATATATTATTACAATTTTCACAAAAATTTTACTCAATCCTAATGATTAAGGTGTAATTTTATATCAATCTCTTTTAAAACATCATTACCCTTCATCCTGAACATGAAAAAAAAAAAAGAAATGCATTTACTTTTTTTGCATGAGTTCAAGCCAAACCTAAACACCACTCAAATTGCTGCCAACATTAACATGGTGTGAAGGACCCATTTGTGATCAGACAGTTGGTGGTGCTGGTTTCTGAAGTTTCATAATATGGATACAAGTCTTGAAGATCAAAGTGGTAGATGACATCCATCTATTTAATTGACAATCAACATCTGAAAACACTAGATGAACAAAATGTCAGATGATAGGTATCAGCATTTTAACAATATTAAACCATCCCAAGAAAATTAACAAGGTGAAGATTCTCAATTAATGGGTTCCACATGAACTCATTGACAGTCAAGGAGTTTAACATTTTGTTATGATAGGTATTCTCTCTGTCAGATGTAGTCTTGTCATAAGATAACTCTCCTGTAGGTATAGCAATAATGCTTTTTTACAATATCTAATTTACATATCACTACAGTTTTGAAGGGTGTTTGGTGTGGCATCTATGGAATTGGAATGATTCATTTCTTGATTGAATAGTGACTTGTGATGAATAATAGATCCTTTATGATAACCAAAAGCAATCAATTTAATAGTTTGATCTCAAAGGACTCATGCACTTTGCAAAACTTAAATTGCACCAACTGAAAATTATGGTGACTGTCACACTGGTTAAATGACAAGGTCCAATTCTGCTTCATGAAAATGTTTGGCTACATGCTGCCAGGATGACACTGCAGAAGCTCACCAACTTGGAATATGAAACTTTACCACATCCAACATATTCTTTTGATCTCTCACCCACTGATTACCAATTTATCAAGTATTTTGACAGATTTTTTTTTTAAATCAAAAGACATTCCATAGATAAAAAAAAAAATTGAAAAACTGCATTCAAAGCTTTTATGGTATCCAAACCTAAAGTTTTATTGTAAATCATAAATAACCTTTTTTGTAATTTGATGGCTGGAATGTATAGATGTTGAAGCTTCTTGATTTAAAATACTGTTTAATTAATTCAAAATAAAAAATTTGATTCTAAAATTGCTATTGGAGATTATTTTCCAAACAACTTAATAAATACAGTCATAAATTGATCCCAGACTTTTTACAAATTTATCTGGACTTAGTTTGTTATGTATAACTGTCAACTGTTTATTTTTAATTCTTAAAACTCTTTTCTAACTTTTTTGGGGGGAGGGGATTTTATTGGAAATATATGCGCAAACATTTGTGAATAATAATTATTTATCTTAAATGATAAAATAAATAGATCCATACTTTTATTAATTTATGTAAATTTTTGTTCTTTGATTAAAAATGTATATTACCATTTGTTCTTTGTTTAAAAGAAATCTTTTTGCAAAAAAAAAAGTCTGTTTACATATGCAGAACAGTTAAGTCCAGATAACCCTATAAAAAGTGAAGGATCAATTTTACACTATCAATATTAGGAACAGGACCTTTTTAAAATGATAAAAATCAATATTTTTTTAATTCTGACAAATGTCAAGCCTTGACTAAGCTAATTAATCTGCCAAAATGATTCTTCTTTATCAAATTTTTTCACTGTTTTTACAAGTGAACCAGTTTACTTAAGTACTGCTAAATAATTAAATAAATCTATACAATACAGAAAATTCTAGATTTTAATATGTCAACATGATACAAATTAAATCTAGTGTAATTAGACAGCAATTGTGTTTTTAAACATGTTTTATTGAAACATTTTAAACATTCTATGCCTTAAATTTAACTATCTTCTTTTCTAAATTGTATAATAATTATCCATAAACATAGCTGTTTCAAACACACAAAATATCCAAAATCAAGGCCCTGTTTCAAATTTCGACTCTCATGAGTAAGTCTGTCAGTCGTTGTACAAATAAAGATTAAAGAAAATCAAATGTTTTTTCAAGGCACATTTTAAAGTGTTATTATATTTTTGTAATTGAATTTAATAAAAGTTCAAACAGAGGATCCGCCTTCACTGCATGCAAGCCAATTCAAGGGTTTCATCCCCCCCATCCTGGAATCTATTCATATGGGCTTCCCATTCTACTACATCTCAGTTTTCAAAGGTAGTATTCCTATAAAATACACATTTTATTGTAACTTAATTATGTACAATAATGGATCATATGAATATAGGTTTTTCTCTCCAACTAGAAAATTTGAAAATAAATCCAATGTATCTAAATAAAATTAATTTTCAAATAGATTATCCCATCTTAAATAAATCAATGATGTTTTTTTGTGATTCTTAACATCAACACGGTTTTCTTTAAAAAAATTTTAGAATAATTTTAAAACATTCAACATTATGGATAAAAAAAATAGTGAATTTTATATTGTGTTTATTTTCAAACCTACTGAAAAGATTATTTTTTCAAATTTTATATTTTTCGTCCACAAAAAAAACAGTATGATGTCAAAATCTGCAAACATTTTTTACATCCTTTAATAGTTATATGTTTAATGTTTAATTTGTAATGTATATAAATGTAGGTAGAAAAAAAGCAAATGTTGATAAGAGTGTCAGGTTAAAAGCAAATTTTACTGGGCTTAAATCAGGCTTGTCACCACACACCCCACCGATCCAGTTGGGAGTGATGCACCAGTCCAGGCTAAATGCTATGGTAACATGTATCAATCACTTGTGATGATGTTTTTGTTTTATTTCTATATGCATTGGAGAATGCAGGATTGGAGACTATAATTATAGATATTGGTGTGTGGTTGTTTTGTTGGATGCAAATTCTTCAATAATCATTAGTCTTTTTTTGCTATCACTTTATGTAAAGTATTCTGGTCTTATTTTTTGTAACAATGTTACTATAGTTCTTGTGGTGCTTATATTTTGCTGTCTAATAATACTTTAGGTTCAATTTTTTGGTTTTTTGTCAAAAAAAAAAAAAACTTTTGGTGTTTGGTGAGTGTTTGATGAAACAAAAAACATTATCCTCTCTGAACTGACCTGCTAATTTTCAGAAAAAACATTAATAAACATGTGAATGTTTTTTTAAGACAATTTTATTATTTTATATAATTTTATTCTTTTAAGAAATTTTTCTTTTTCCATTGTTTTCCACTTATGAGCAGCATGAAACTTATTAAATAACATTCTCTTTTAACCGAATGTTGTAACAATGTTTAAATTTTACTCAATGTAGTTTTTTTGCATTTTGTCATATCATTAATCTTCATTTTTTACCTCCACAGTTTGATGGACTTTCTTAAATTTGTCTCTACTTTTGGCCTTGGTTCACAATATATTGTTCTTTCTAAACAATTGCGTGGCCTTTTCATCTTCATGGAACAATAGCCAAATGGATTTTAAGCAAAATTTATAGTAATTTAAACTGAAAACTTTGACCAGCTAATACTAAATCAAACTAAGTGCCTTCAGAATGAGCAAAAAATTCTGAGTAAGGCTTTTAAAACGAACCAAAAGAAATATCCCTAGACATGGACAGCTGGATCAAGAATAATCTATTCCTGTAGATTAAATAAAGATAATCAGTTTGAAATTCTTGATTGACAAACATCTGAAGAAGGCAAAGTATTAATGAATTTGAAACATTGTTTGATTGATTGACTTGTTTTCTATGATGTATCAACCTTTTCCGTGATTTAAAGCCAGAAAATATTTTTTAAATTGTAAGAATTTGTTTTGGACATAATAATGATTTAGTGATACAAATCTAGTAATTAATAAGAGATGGATTCATATCTTTTACAATGGTTTTGCATGAATTCTATAACAAACACAACTGGAATTGGAACTAACCTGGTTAACAATTCTTCGTTTATGTATTATATCACATGCTCTTCTAAGCTTTGTAACACCTGGTATTCTATCAAGCTGCCACCTATCTATCTATATACCAGGCTCAACTATATATAACTATATTAATTTCAAAATGATATGGCCATAAACCTTTTTGAAAATTCTGATTTATTTACAAAAAAGATGAGGACATTAGTTTGAATGTTTCTGGTCTCATAACTCTTCATCCCAGAAATTCAGAGATTAAAAATAATTAATTTTTCCTTTGTGTCAATATTTAAAAAAACAACTTTTTGCCCCACTTCTTGAGAGATTTTAATTTCATGACTATAGAGTATCTCAATTAAGGGTGAATTGAAGTATTATATCTTAACAAAATGACTCAAATAAAAGACAATAAAGGAATTTTAATGTCTTTTAAGATGAACTTTTATTTTTCTCTGAATAAAAGTGGAGATGGAGTCCATTTGTTTCTTTTCTGACAGTCTCATATACATGGACTGTGAAAAGTTATTTCCCTCACAGTAACAATATACAACGATCAAGAGAGATGGTGAACCAATGATTTCAAATTAGGAAAAGATACACATAAAAAGACATCAATTATTAACAGTAAGCCTTTTAATGAAATTTTTTATTTTCTTTATTTACACACACACACTATTGCACATCATTATTGTCATATTCATAGTCTTTGGCTGTTGTACATTCTAACACTTTCACACACACCCACAACCTCTGGCGTCTTACTCTCGTGGTTGAGGTGTCTATGGTCCAAACAAACTTAAGGGAGCCATAGGTCCCTGAGCATCCATAGATTATCCGACCGGTGCTTCCTGCCCACATTGTGATTTGTTTGATCCAGAAAGCAGAAATGATGTCCGTCCATTCACGGTCGACTGAAGATGTAGACACAGCTTGGGGAGTCTGTGCTAAGAAATTTTGAATGCAGCAAAAAAAAAAAAATATCTGCAGAAAGCCGGACAAACATCGATTCAATGGTTGAATTGGTAATGTCTTTTATATAGCAGAAAAGAATAGTAGACAAGAAAAACAGGTTACAGAAAAGAAAAGTAAAAAAAAAAAAAAAAAAAACAACTCATACACTAGATTCTAGACACAGAGAGAGTGTTTGTAATTATTTTGTTGTTAAATCATCTCAGAACGATATATGACTCTTGCGATGGAGGGATAAAGATTTTTGTGTGGAGACTTAAAGTTATAGTGGTGTTCCTCCTCCCAACGCTTGCTTGTGCCAATTCTCTCTTCAAGAATTTTCTCCTTCTATCTTTTTCAGCATAACTACGCGTTTATATAGATAAACCCGATTAGTTATAACTGATACTCGGCCCTACTACTTTGCACGCGATTATCACAGGGTTCTGGCTGCTTCAACCAAAATCATGTGAATTTCAAAGTTCCTTCTAGCTTACTCAGCTCTATTTCAATTTTTAATCGATAAAATTTATTTCGACAATTTCCATTGTCTACTGATGACCCAGGTTCAATGGGTACAACTTCTGCCCTAGATCAGATAGTGGAGGATTTCGTAAACATAATTTGGATTTCGTGATTATGGCAGGATGTCTAAACAATAGATTGGATTTTAAGAAGGCTACTGAAAGATTTCGTGAATATATTTGTATTTCGTGAAGGCTGAGGAATGAAGTCTAAAAACCAGATTGGATTTCGCAAAAGTACTGAAGGATTTCGTTAACATATTTTGGATTTCATGAAGGATGTGGAAGGAAGTCTAAAAAGTAGTTTGATTTTCGCGAAGGCCGTGGAAGGATGTCTAAAACTAGATTGGATTTCGCAAAAGCTACTGAAGGATTTCGTTAACATATTTTGGATTTCATGAAGGTTGCGGAAGGATATCCATAAATTTATTTGGATTCCGGGAAGGCTACTGAAGAATTTTGTAAACATATTTTGGATTTCGTGCAAGCTGTTGAAGAATCTTTAGAAACTAGAATGGATTTCCTGAAGGCTAGTGGAGGATTTCGTAATGTTTTGGATTTTGTGAAGGCTGTTGAAGATTGTTTTTCACAAAGGCTAGTGAAGGATTTCGTAAACAATTTTTCTAATTCGTGAATCCTTTTGAAGGATAACTAAAAACTAGGTTGGTTTTCGTAGGAGCCGATGAAGGATTTCTTACAACTAGGTTGGATTTCATGAAGGCTACCGAAAAGAAATCTAATATAACTTGTCGATAACACGCTAATGTATTGTTGATTGCGAATAAAAGCGGCTTTGCAAGGAAAAGATTTATATACAAAGAGATTTTCAAAATGTTACAGAATATGAAAATAAGTTTAGGTGATTTAAACTGTTTAGAAAAATGGATGACTAACAGAGCTCCAGTATGGGAAAGTAATTATGCCTCATAAATAATGGACTCTCCCATTTTCATCTCATGGAAAGGCCAAAAGATTTTATTTGATTTCTGTGAGAAAATAAAAGGAATAAACAAAGAAAGAATGAATGGAAGATATTGTTTCACATCTTCTGCCGAAACTTCATAAATAATAAAGTATTCCTGTTTGACGAAAGACATATCAAAAACGCAATTTGGCTTCAGTGAGATGATAAAAGGACGAAGGAGGAAAGAGGGGGAAAAAAAGGGAAAAAGGAAGGAAGGAGAGAGGTAAGAAATGGCACTGAAGGGAAAAAAGTTGTCGATTTCAAATCTTTTTATTTGTACCCGCCTACTTCTTAAAATAATGACTAGCTTTCTATTTATGATTGCCAGTGCAATATTTTGATAAAGGTCTTAAGCATAATAATTTATTTACGCCACAGAGTAATTTCATTGTTTTAGAACTCACCAAGAACTTAACTTTAGAATTAAGATTTATCAGAAAATTTAGATAGAAAAACTGTGAAAACATCCCGAGTAATTGTAGTTGGAATATATTGTCTTATACTTTATTTTCTCATTACTCTATCTTTTGCTTTGCCTTAGTATTTCCTCTTTATCAAGTGATATATTATTTTTTGTTGTCCCCTTTTAGGAATAAAACGGCGGAATTTAATTATTAGTTATTGGGTGAAATCTTTAAAAACTATTAATCACAATTTACTGATTGCTGAAGGATGACTAAAGCTACTTATGCTTAGTAAAGTCAACAGAAGATTAAAAGTATGTCTCAAGCTGATGAAATATGGTTGCTTTATTTTGTTTTTCTTCAAACTGCTAAAGAAAATAAATGTATTCATCTGTAGTCATTTAAACCGTGATTTAAGCGAGAATCTGTGAACTAAAAAAAAGAAAGAAAAGATAACTAAGAGACATAATTTGAGAAAGACTAGAATTATCAGTTTGCCATCTCTCTCAATGTCACAGACCCCCATGTATATATATATATATATATATATATATATATATATATATATATATATAGACGGATAGATCGATGTTATTTTATAGGTATATACAATAGCAAATCTTTCTCTAACGAGTATACATAAATGTGTAAGGCGGTACTGCCTTTCTCTGTAAAAATATTCATATACACTCACAAAAAATGAGTAGATTTAGGTCCCATGTATATATATATATATATATATATATATATATATATATATATATATATATATATATATATATATATATATATATGTGTGTGTGTGTGTGTGTGTGTGTGTGCGTATATATATGTATATAGATGCATATTTATATAAATATATATATATATATATATATATATATCAAAAAATATAGTTTTCAAGTGAAGGTATACTACATTTATATATATATATATATATATAAAACGTGCTCAATATCAGAGGTTTATTTTATATATGTAAAACTATATATAGAACCTGTGTACATATAAAAGTGGACACTGAGTGGCTACAAACTTTAGGAAAAAAACGATTTTTCAGAAACTTATTTAAATTTCTTCCCAGGCCATACATAGACGCAAAAATGGAATGATACCTAGTTGCCCTTCAGAACTAGTATATATATATATATATATATATATATATATATATATATATATATATATATATATATATATATATAACATATATAATAATTGATCTGCATGATCAAAATTACAAAGGACCAATATAATTTACGAATTCTCATGTCCTTTAAGGAACTGTTATCATGATCAATAGAAATTTATGAATACTTATATTGGGGATACTACAACATGCCTAACAATTATCTTAATTAGGTCTCATTTAAATACACATGGAGATATACCAAACTACATCCGCAACATATTCGTTAATAATAAAAATATAATAGCATCATCCACATGTAAAAAATTGCTAAAATTAATGGAAGCATTATTAATAAAAAAATGTCAACACTTAATAATATCAGCGATGAATAAAACAATTTATACGTTCAGTTAAAATAAAATCATCCTTGTTAGTGGCTAAAAAGAAAACCGAAACATACAGAACATTTGGACAATTTCTATATAATTCTTGTCCAGGTGACTTGAGGAGGAAGGGGTACATTGGATCAAGAGTGTGCCTGCTGGAAGACCCTATATCTGACAACAGTATTCTGCACCATGCCACACAAGCAGGAGTATCCAGTAATGACAGTCAGACAAACTCTGCGACCATATTCCCCTTACATCTGGTTACCTAACTCCTCAACTGACGTACGCCCTCGTGTTGAGTTTGAGTTCTTTTTTTATCAGAGATGGCATGCCTTCATAATCACAATTAGACTAATCCAAATCTTTCGAAATCGTATGCCCTGTCTTTAAATTGACATCCAAAAAATATTAAATGTTCGTATTGAAGCTTCCAGTATGAATGTGAAGCAGTACAATATGTTGTTTTCAAATTTATGGCACAGTAAATTGCGTCATAGGGGTCTTTTTCTTATAGACGGTACTCAACTGACCCTACATTAATGTGCCACTGACAAAATCCAAAACAAATAACGCGCTCGGAAAACCTTCGGTATATTGATTTGCAAATAAGCAAGCCAACACTAAAGGGAAAAAACGGTATAGAAAAAGAGAAAGAACCAAGAACATGTACGTTAACCGACAATAATCGTTCAGTATACGAGTTCAAGGCCCAAAGAAAAGAAAACGATGCGAGTACCCGAAACAACTAAATAAAGTGCTCAATACAATGAGTAGAGCAGACCTAGTTAGACCTAGAGAGCCAGACAAATCTACCAGCCAGCCAGTCAGCCTTCCCTGACGATCCGCTAATGTGAAACCTTGGTAGGTTTGTCTGGCTCTCTAGTTTTAACTCTCTGTCTCTGTCTCTGTCTGTCTGTCTGTCTGTCTGTCTGTCTCTCTCTCTCTCTATATATATATATATATTAGGATATTACATCAACAACGTCTAAAACGCTTCACAAATGAAGTCGTGTTTCAATGCGAATCAGCGCATCTTATCAGGTGTTAGTAGTAAGGAACTAGTGAGTAGACTATAGAGATTATAACATTGGAATCTATTCGTTCTCATTTTACATGGGTATATATATATATATATATATATATATATATATATATATATATATATGTGTGTGTGTGTGTGTGTGTGTGTGTGTGAGAGAGAGAAATAGAGGCGAGAAAAATAGAAATAGATAGAAAGGATGAGCTTAGAAACATACTAGAAGAATATGAAGACAAATGTATTTTGCGCTTCAAAACACTTCGCCCAGACGGGCTTAATCACAATTTATACCAACATAGATGTTGTTAATATATAACCCCATAAATCAAGCCCTACCCACATTTCGCACCCACGCAAGACAGACATGCTTGCAGATGGGTTCAGGTCTCACACTTATAGATAGGCCCAGACAAATATACACACATCACGCACTCTCTCAAAGAACAAAAAGATAACATAAACTCAACACACATATCCCATTCCCAGCAACCAATGAGACTGTCAACATGATCAAGGAGGGAATTTTTAGTCAGAATCTTCCAACCTCTATCTTAAAAAACAACTTCAAAAAGGCCGTTTGACCAACACAAGGACTGGCTAAAATTAGCGATAAAAACAAAACAAATGAAAACAACAGATAAAATTCACCTTCTTCACAAAAAGTCATTCACTCCTGTAGTTCACCGCTACTAACAGTGTTTATTTTCTCATGAAGATGGCCATTCTGTCTGAAATAAGTTGGGGAACCTATCTGAAATAATAAAACAAAAATTATTAATATGCAATCCATTGTGTTTGAAAATTTTAATTTTTTAATATTTTTATTGTTCAAAGCACGCACACACATACACACACACACACACACACACACACACACACACACATATTGAGCTAATGGAATAACCCGGCCCCCACCATGAATGATTACACTATAGGTAGTAAGTACCTATAAAGTCCACTGTCTACGTGTGACTCGAGGAGAGAGGGAGAGTGTGAGTGGGACGACACAAGCACGTCCAACATTCCAATTAATGGCATTCACTACTAGATTGACCTGTACCGTATTTCATATTGTACTTGTTGTATACAAGAAACCTTTCTTCTAGTATCCACCTGGTATTATGTGTTTATTCCCTTAGCACAGAATAAAACAGTTCCGACGAGGATTGTCGGAACATAACATACACACACACACACACACACACACACACACACACACACATATATATTCTTATTACCGGAAACATTATTTTTAGTGGTACATGTGTTTGAGTATTTGTCCCTGTTGTTTTATTTTCGTAAACAGTGAAATTAATTAAAACCTCTAGAATAAAACTCAAATCTGAGAAACTACGCCAAACTGTTTCTACGCAATTCGTATAACGAGTTGTATATATACACTGAAGTCGGTCTTTTTTAAAAGTGACGTAAACCGACAATTAAAAAAATAGCGTGTATATTCGCGTATTTTTGACGACCTAATTTTAAAGTTAATTTTACAACACTAAATGGATATATAGTTTGGCCAACGGTGTAGCCAGGATCAGCAGTACATACGCTAATTGTATATCTCGTGTATGATGCGACCCTCTTAAAATTAGCTTCAATATTTGGTCTATATCTTTATAAGACAAGGAATATAAAACATTTGTATCTGCGAAAAGTCAAAAGAAGTTTTAACTTTTAACTTTTAAAACTTGCTTCGAGGGTAGAGGATAATTTTCATATTGATGCAATTACTTTAGGCGTGACCACTATTGTTTTAAATTACTTTTCTTTCTTGGTAAATCTTCACTATTTTTAGTCCAATTATTCCGGTAAATAAAAATATATATTTGACTTACTGAAAGTCATTTGACTCTAAGTAAAGAAGATATCTTTAGTTTTTTTTTTCTAATTGAATAAGAAAAGATAAGAAAACATAAGAAAAGAGTTTTGGGTTTAATTTTATTAATATTTGTATTATGAATGCATGGAACGTTTTTTCCCTTTTGAAGTTAGCTAATTATATTCGATGATGTGTGCTACGGGCGAGAGAGAAAATCGTTTTATTTTGGAACACACATACGTTTGATTAGGAGAATTTCATCAAAGAAGCGTGAAGGAGGCATAGAAAACTGAAAAAGAAATAAAAATAAGATTTTATTATAGGAAGAAGAGAAGAAGGAGTAGGATAGGAAGGATATATAAGACGGAGGACGTAAAAGTGAACAAAAACAAGCAAATAAGAATATAAAAAAATGGAAATTGAAGAGATAATCTGACAACAGTTAGCTTCATCGAGTCATTTTGAACTCCCAGAATCTATCATTTGTTTCACATTATAAAGTTCACCAAGGCTATTTAATTCATAGTCATCGCTTTTTCAGTATTGACGGGTGTTCCCTTTCCATCTTTTTACTTGAAGTAGTGTGGAAGTCAAACATCTTGATGTAGCATGTCGCCATTTGACCTATTTTGGAGGTTTCTTACCAAATAACAGAAACGCCATCACTTGAGGACTACCAACAGCTGTAACGGATATCATATGTAACTCAGAGAGATAAACAATGACATAATGAAGATGTTGACATTCTAAATCACTTCAAATAAAAGGCCTAGAAAGAAACTGAAAAAAGCAAAAGCAGCTGCCGGACTTAAGAAGCTTGTTTCGGTGAAAAAATTTTAAGATGAAATTTCTATACATTTCGACCGAAGCTAGTGCTAACTGCTCGGTCAATGAATGTCAAATGTTTCCTTATAAGGAAACGGCTAATATTACAATTACCATTTTTGTGTGGTTTTTTAGTGAAAGTATTGAGGGTAGTTTCCTTCCTAACATTTGTTTGAAGATGTTCTGGACAACAACACCTTCGTTATATTATTATTTTATCTTTTTCTTTTTAATCAGTTTTAACTCAAGCAAGACAGGAAAGCCCCTAAGACAGAAGAGGTTACTGGGTCTGAAAGAATTAGGAACAGAATCGTTAATAAGGAATGGAAAGCGGAAAGAGCAATCGGATGGAGAGTAGGTAGCGATTGGCAATTCCATTTAAATTTCTGCAGGTTAAAGTTGGATGAACCGGAAGTGATTTCCAAACGCTAGAAGTGTGAGAAAAAAACAAAAAAACAAAAAACAAAACCAAACATGTTAGCATAGAATTTACGGCTGCATCTAAACAACTCAACTGTAAATTGATGAGATCTCGTTGCTAGTCTAGTATTACACTTAAATCTGTAAAAGTGTAACTTGTGATATTCAGTTTTCGTTGTTACTACTGTTGATAGTCCTCAAGTGATGTGGTTTCTGTTATTTGGTACAGTTCTTTATTTGCGATTCAATGAAATAGTCTTCTTTAAGACTTAGAGGCTTCATTCAAATCATTTGAAACCATTGATTGGAGAAATCGGTTGTATGCAGCTGAGAGTTTAAATAATTCTAAACAGTTATTTGCTCTATTTACATTGTTTGGACAGTTGTCCTTATCTTTGTTGCCACATTTACGACACTTCCATCGCTGTACGCTCCGGCCTGTTTCGGGTGATTGGAATTTCGAACAGAACCCTTTATTTCGCCCAGCGAGATAGAATGTTCTAGTTCCACTTGCCATGCTTCTTCCGGATATCTCAATATCAGTTCTCTCACTTTTAACTCAACTCTCCAAATTTCTGTTCACCTCTGTTGTTAGCAGTTATTGAACTGACAACTCTTTGGGTCAACTCATTGGATTCAACCAACGCTTTTATCCACGGTGCAACGTGACCTTGATGTATCTACTATGGTTGACGAAAATAATGGATTCAGTTCGAAGTTCTAATCACCTGAAGTATATGGTAACAAAGATGATGACAAATAATCCGAATAATGTAAATAATTACAATACCTCTTCTCAGAAATATAGACAGAAATTTTAAGCGGGATTGCCGCTATTTATGACATCCATATGAAAGTCCCGATCAGACATATCTATTTAAGAACATGATTAGTTTTCAGGTTAATGTTTTGTAGCAATTTGCAGTGTTGCATGAATCTATCTTTAATGCAGCCTTATTCTATGTTCAGTTTTCTTATCTCGTATGGTAAGTTTATTGCCACTGACTCATACGTCAAGTTATTTGAAGTGTTTATTTATTAATTCTACACTCTGAATTATTATGGTGGAATCAGGGTATGTGACATTACTGCTTTTATTCTAATTCCAGACCAGAGTTGCTGTTTGAGAAATGTTTATCCTCTGTCTTACTGCTCAGTGCACTATCGCTAATTCCATGGAAAGTGCTCGGACGAACTGCATTCTTTAGTTCCGCCAAGTTTAACATTCACAGCTAGGAGCCACCATGTCACTTACATACTAGCAAACTATCTATATTCCACACGTATTCCATCGGCTAGAAGTTCTGTTCAAACGTTTTCTAACCAGGAACCCCTGTCCTGCAAAAGAGGATGTCTCCCTGGTCAATACAATCGGTTCAAGTCTAGCGTTAACCGTTATCTTATCCATATAAACTACTGCTTAACGGAACCCTCTACCTCTACCGCATATTGTTACATTTAATAAAAGCCATTTGTCTATGGGCACCAGATGTCTGGTGGTATTCGCAGATCTCTAACAGATTCTGACTTTGTCAATGTTTTAGGCAGGATCAGTCATTTTTCGAATTGTCATTCACGAATAATCCGATACAATTTAAGTACGCTTCATATGAAATTTACACGCAGATGGGAACCAATGTACTAGTATTAATCTCAGAAAATCATAATTTAAGCAACGTTGAGCCTAGTCAGTAACTATATGGATGACCGCTTCGGAATAGCAGGTGCTGTAAGCATGGATGTGTGTGGGGTTTAATGTGTAACGGCTTACTATTGGAAATTGAAGAAGCGAGTGGGAATTGAAGTCTATTCTTTCTTTCCCCTTTACGCGTAAGTACGCTTGAGAAAGTTATGAATCCGCATTCTCTTCCACAACTATGGATTAATTAGTAGAGATTATATCAGTTAATCTTATCTCCAAACACTTCTTATAAATCTAGAAATATTTTCTGCTATAAAATAACCTACTAAAAGTTTATAAGCCGTAAAACACAATTAATAAACCAAATATTGAAACATTTAGAAACCGACACTGTGTATACAGCAGATCTTAAAATAAAAAAAACAGTTTTTTTTGTATTGAAAGCATTTGAGTGTGACCTCACAATAGATAAAACTCTGGGGAAACATAGAAAAGCCGCGCAAAATGTTCTTTTTTCGTTGGTTATGAATTTGTTGAAAGTTGAATTGGTGATTATTTTTCAATGCAGTTTATCGACATTTGTGAAACCAATCGAACCAATCGAAAATCAACAGATTAAATAACCAATAAGTTTATTTTTCCCATTTTTTTATTCTTAATGTTAAAAGAACTTCGGTTGCTATGGAGAAAAGATATTTATCCTTTAACTAACTGTGTCCCTCCGTCGCAACTAAAGTACAAAACCTAAATATCTGTTAGTGGCTTCCATTTTCGTAACTGCCATGTATGATTAGTAATTATGTGATACATTTATAATAACAATTGATTCAAAAAACTGGAATTACGGCTCAAACTAATATTTTTCCGCGCCAAATGCGATTATCAGATTGCGGATCCCTTTGAGATTCATGCCAACTGCACTGGGAAGATTGCTTTTCTTCTTGTGCGCCGAATACATGAATTTAAGCGTGATAATAGATTGGCATGTGGGTCCCACCATTTTATTGTTGAAACAGCGAAATGCCACCCACACATCTATAGTTTTTTTTTCTATCATTTCCCTGATAATCACAATGTTTAAAAATTTAAATGCAACGTTAATCGCCATCTTCTGAGTTCCTACAGCATCTTTTAGGACATCACCAAATGCATTTAACAAAATGACATTTAGATATCAAAATTTATTGCACCAACAATCTTCACGAGTTCTTTGTTATACAATTAACGTGTTTTCTTTAAAAAAATAACCGGGAAATTATCGAATTTCATTATTGCGCATGCGATTAGTATATATATATATATATATATATATATATATATATATATATATATATATGTAAGCAAATATATGGGTATAGATCCGACAGTATGAAGAAAAATATACGGAAAAAACAAACAAAAATCCTAATATGCAATTATGCTGCTTTAATGTTAATATAATGTCAACGTTGGACGTTTCGGTCTAATAGACCATCTTCAAGACATATTCATAAAACATAATTAACATATTCAATTCAACATGAAAAAGACGATGGACATAAAAGCAACGTGACGAAGACGTGATCATATTTAAACGGAACGCTGATCTTATAAAAGATTTCAGTTATCTGTTTGGATAGGTCTTGCTTTTATGACCATCGTTTTTTTCATGTTGAATTGAATAAGGCATCAGAAGTGTTGAAATAAAATGCCTATTTCTGTAGTGATTTTATAACATTTTTATGTTATAATTTTCTAATAAAGGATTATATTTGCTCTAACTTTATTGAGTACTCTTTTAAGAATAGTATTTGTTGGTTATTGGAATTTAATTTATAAATAAAGATATACTTTGTGACAGATGAGCTGGAAAACCACCAAAACTTAAGCCGCACACCAAAACGTAGGTATATGTATATTTATTAATATATATATATTTGCTCTGTCTAACCACATCGATACTCATGAATAAATGTAATGATTATATATTTGCTTGCCTGTGTATGCACACAAACTCGTACGTATACGGTTGCTTATATCTGGTCATTTGATTTATCTAACTCTATACGTGTATATATATATATATATATATATATATATATATATATATATATATATATATATATATATATATAGTCATGCATTGATACACGCAATGTGCGTTTTTATAATTAATATATGTATGTACATATTCTTCTCCCGACGAGCTCAACACTTGAATGGGACAGGCTGTTTGCGCGGAATTCAGCGTATTCAATACATAATTTCTCAAGTATCTTTAGCGCCCTCTACCCAAATTTATTGCATTACTCATATTGCGATGAGTTTGAAATGTAAAACATTTTCAGCGTCGCCTCCTGGTTTTTGAAGTCTGAATCGTTTTTTGAAGAGACGAATCTATTAAGATTTGGTTATTCATTCATATGGTTTTACTACTTTTTGTAAGTGAGCTACTTAGACAAAAAAGACCAATGTTTTATTTTTTTTATTGGGTGTGGGGTGCTAAAGAAAAAGTTTCTCCAGTTTTTGACTCTGTGTTTTGATGTTTGTGAACTTTTAGAAAGACAGGTGCCAATTCCATGCCTCCTATTACCGCAAGTGAATAGACGAGACAGGTGAACATTCGCCATTGCAGCTTGTTTCAACATTCTGCTAACGAATACTTTTCACAAACGAAAAATCAATTAGGCCGCTTCTTATCTCGCGAGAAATTTGTGCCGTGGTTTTCTACCTTCTTTCGCTCTTTTTTCTTTGTCTTTTGTCTTTCATTTACTGACTTTACCCGTGACTTCCATGTGGTTACCAACGGACAAACCATATCATTTACGGAGACCATTATTCTCTGTATTAATATGAATACTACCACAAACACAATCTCTGTCTCTCTCACCCCTTCCTCACACACAGATACACATACAAGATTTATTACTCAATCGCATGAAAGAAAATCAATTGAATACCCGTACATGGTATATGTAAATTAGGTTTTCTTATAATATATATATATATATATATATATATATATATATATATATTAGAAAATATTTCCTTTATATTAAATCTCGCGCATTGGAAATGAAATGTATGCAATCACATATACCTGGGCATCATTTAATTTGGTCTTAGACACACACCAGTACTAGTCAAAGCTAATTATGAATACCATTTAAAATTATTAGAATCAGCTTACATTAAGTCTGATCAGCCATCTCTCGGTAAGAAACATGAGAAATTAGCAAGCATAACCGTAATACGCCTACACGTGTCATATAATTTCTTTCACATGTAACAATTGATCCGGTTCGTTCATTTTTAGCTGTCGTGCACTGAGGTAATAAAATAAGCATATCCTATCTTCCCCTTGCTTGTAATTATCAACTATAAAAAATAAACCTTTTCAGCGCTAAGCTGAATTACTCAAATAGAGCTTTACGCCAAGTTAAGGAAAGTATGCTTATTGACCCTATTTTTTTTGTCCAGTGTGTCTTTAATTTAATACTCCATCACTTCCCAGGCTAGTTTACTACAAATATTAGTTCTCTGATGGATGGGAGTCACTTTTCCTTTTCGAGTATATTTTTCGTCTTTGTTGTCGTGTCTGAATGAGTGTATAGGTGCGTGTGTGTCTTTGGTCGAATGGTTGGCTTTAATTTATCCGAGATCCACATAACAGATATTTCTGTCAGAATTAAGAATCGTAGGTGGTATATGTCTAACGCGATTTTGTTTAGTTTCTTGTATATCTAGTATTATGCATATTGTTAATATTCATTAGGTTTTTCATTTTTAAGCGAAGGTAATCATGTGAAAAAGGAGAGGAGGTCTGTTGACGCCCCCTGAAGGGATCGGTATGAGATGCCAATGTGAGAGAGAGGAGGAACCCGTTGACACCCTCTGAGGGTATGGGTGAGATACCAATATGAGAAAGGAAGAATTTGGGAGGACGAAAGACTTCCAAAAATGGAAATTAATAATTCTTCCTGACCGAGAACAAAGAAAAACCTTTAATGCGGATTTAGAATTATCAAGGAACTTCAAACCCAGACAGGCCCACCCCGGTTTTGGTCGGCGTCCATATAAGCAGAGTCACAAAGAGTAAGACGGCAGTGGGAGTTCACAGTTCGCAGTTGAGTTCGCAGTTGGGTTGGAGTTGCAGAGTGAGACCCGCCTCGCAGGAAGCTGACTTAAGATTCGCGCATTCTCGACCTCAACTTCTAACCAAGAACAATTTATTTTTGAAGAACGACTTAGACTCACACCACCAAAACTAGTTTTACGAATATCGCCTGAAAATACACCAAGAAACACCATGAGATGTTAAGACTCGCCTAACAAACACAAAGTGTCACGAATCCATATAGCGTGTTGGAAGGAAGAAGCAGTTCTGTATTCAGCAACCAGATATAAAATGTTATTCATTTTTAACACATTTGAACTTTTCGAGTTATTAATTTATTTTCTTTTGCATATACTTGTGCGGTGTTACCCTTGTTCGGACTCGACTTGCATTACGGCCCGGTGACTGATTGATTTCGTCTGCCTAAGATCAAATCACAACGTGGGTAGGTTAGACTAAAGATCAAAACAGTTATTTCGGTAACCAGACGTTGGAGGCGAGCTGGGAACGACAAGGCTGATACCGAATCTAACCAGATTCCCATCCGAATCGGCAAAGGGTTAGAACGTCACATTTGATTCCGCGACCAATACCAAGTCAAATTGGTCGTCACAGGACAGGATAGGACGGCGACGGCGCAGAGACAGACGGGGTGACGTCACAATTGGCGCCGCGACTAAGACAGCACAGCGGGCGCGGCCAGGGAGACGTCAAGATTGGCGCAGCGACACCGGGGGACGTCACAGCTATATAACAGGCACATTTTTTATCCTCAATCGAAGCACGATTGAAAAAGAGACCATAAACCTGGGTTAGTTTTTGTTTTTTTAAATAGTACTGAATTTAGATATAACGGAAATTACATTTTTGTTACCTCCCTTTTCTGTTATAAATTTACTACTTCTTTGTATAATGTCCGATTTTAACTCGTAATTAGATAACATCATTGAGATTTGAAAAAAATGATCTGAGAGGTTTGATGCGAAAATGATGCCGACTATTTTATTAAACATTGGCGAATGATATCCGGCGCAGAGGTTGGTGGAATGGCAGAAGAGATTGAACCTTCCACTTAATAGTCCATAATTTATCAACATCTTCTATAGTGACAGATATACGCGCGCTGATACAAAGGGACCGCCTCTTATTCCATCCAGTTAGTCAATGACATCAGAGGCGGATGTTGGTATCATGTCATTAGAGGTTGAAACTTTCCACAATGACAATAATTTCTTGACA